>JAUBOD010000351.1:2734088-2745370 GCA_032353885.1 Nothura maculosa | reverse complement strand
ACAAGGGAACTGTTCATCTGCTCCTGCAAGGCTCGCTTCAGCTGGTTCACATCCTTTTCTAATTTCAGATATTGATTCCAGGCATTTTCCATTTCCTGTTAGCAAAGGGAATATTCTAACACAATATTATAACACATCTGGAAGCTACTCTATCACTTTCTTAACAGAGCATCTGACTATTTTTAAGATGTTGTTCCAAACGAAGATGAGAAATCTGTTCTGATGTCTAAGTTCATCACAAAAAAACAAAATACTTATCTGCACTTGAAGACTAAGTCTAGAATCCCTTACCAGGGTCTTATGGCTTCCTCAGACAGAATCATTCCTTTAGCATAAAACTGGAGTTTAGCAGAATCTGAACTAATATGGTAATACGCCATGACAGAAACGAATCTATCCTATTTCTATTTTTCCATTTACTTTTAACAAGGCTATAACTAGAATCAAAACAGGCACCTAAACCAGAGTACATAATAGGAAATGCAGCAGGATATTCTTCAAATATCATGGCAGACTGAGATATAACTTCATTAGAAGTGAATAAAGAAACAAACACCTGGAAAATAAGGCTAATCACCCTTACATTACTTAGACTACTTTCAACACCCATAGCATGGAAAATACCATAGAATCTTGTCTATACTCGCACTGCCAAAGGGAGCAGCTGAAAGATTTGTAATGCAATGCCATACTTAAGTGTCAGATGTACAAAAAAAGGTAATCTTTGGAGGGTAGAGTGGGCTGGGGAGCGGTGATAGTGTGCAGGAGACTGTTGATTGTTTATTCATTTATTTATTTTCATTTGTTTTACTCTCTTGTATGTTAACTAAACCAGTTCAAACATTTAAAAAAAATCTCAGTTTTGCTCTAGCTAGCATTTCAGTTTTGGTTTTCTTGAAAGATCCAAAATACATACTGTCGAAACTTTAGATATTTCAGCCCGAATACGTATAAGATCCTCTTGCAAAAGTCTCTGCTGGTAAGATATCTTTTCTGCATGTTGTGGTTGGTCTTTGTACTGTTCCATCTGCCTGTGTAAAACCTCCAACACAGACTCCAGTTGATCCTAACAGAGAAGACAGCAGTAAGCTGAGGATAATACAGGGAATTTTACTGATTTACTTGCAGGAACATAAAAGCTATTTTCTGCCTCTGCAGTCTTTCCTTTTAGCTACTTATATTACCATTTGCCTCCTATTTTGGAGGCTAAAATGGAATTGAAAAACTGAAAAAGCACTAATAACGACTATAATCAAAATTATCTCACATTTTCTACTAAATCTGTGCAAGTCGATAAACTTCTGGAAAATATGAAGCAGCAAAAGCGATTTGTTCTATTTGCAGTCTGTGCAGAAAAATCCCCTTAAGCAGTACAAAGCTGTTATACCTTCCTATGGCACAGTATAAACTCAAGGAAAAATTCTCCCTCACTGCGATATTTAAACTGGCCATGTGAGGGAATAAAATATTACTTAAAACACCAAGTAAAGCACATGTCCTCTCTCCCTCCTTTTCTTTTGTTTTAGCAGTGCAATTCGGCAGGTTTTGGCGAGAGCGGGACACGCGCCCTCCTCGCGAGCACCTGGGAACTCTGCTCTTCACGCAGCCAGTGCTCGTCCACCTGGGCAGAGCTGCAGTGAAAACACGACTCGGCCTCCTGCAGTGCACCCTATTGTCACCAGGCAAGCTATACCAAAACGTTTATGTACTTCAGAAATGTTATGTACAACAAAAAAAACAGATAATGTGGTTTCAAGACATTCATTTTCAAAACCATGCTTTCTGAAAAGGGGTACTTTCTCCTAACAATTTTCTTTACATGAGTTTACATAAAGCTCTAAGAAAATTATTATGCAACCAGCATACAGTAACTTTTTGTTTGTAACTCCATTTTTTATGCTTATAGGACAGTTGGTTTTTTATAGCAAGCTTTTAAATCTACTTACTTTATTTTCCTTCAGGGCTCTTAGTTTGTCTTCCAAGTCTTGTAGAATTCTGTCCTGCTCACAGAAAACACTTAGCTTGACCTAAAAACAAAGTCATAAATATGTAATGTTAGATTTTAGAAAAGAAGAAAAAAGTCTTTGCACTCGAGAACATAATAAACGTTATTTACAAGAACATAATAAGCACACAGAACAATGTAAACAGCCAAAGAAATGCACGAGCCAAAGAAATCCACTAATGTGGTATCTCATACTTACATCAATATCACTTTCTGCAATCTTGACAGGTTTTGTACTTCGTTCTTTTAACGTGTCACGTCCCGTCACCTACGAGGAACAGGTTTTTAACATCTGAGAAACTGGTAGCAAACTAAACCCGAAATATGCTTCAACAATAAAGAAAAAGAAAGTTAAATATTCAGAGCTATCTACAAAGATTAATCCAGGATGAAACAAAATTATGGACACAGGCCTTTGCAAATACACTTTCAAAGTTTAAAGAGAGTATGAGATATGATTACTAGTTATATTAGGCTGTGTACTAACTCTTGCAATAGTTTAAAAATGTACAACAGAGCATAAACCCATTTGTTTACAGAGGTATTTCACAAAATCTAATATTTTTAAAGTTTTTAATTAGTTTGAAAGTTCTCATAGAATCAAAGGAGACTATTAGTTTGTTTAAATGCATGCTTGCACGTCTAACACCTGTAATGACTAAAAACGCACATTTTTAGCAACATTTCTTTCTCCAAAGGATAGTTTTCTCCACAGCCCACCGAGAATTTTACTCAAATAGAGACTTCTACAAGAACGCTACATTTTAAAGAGTATAGCACTGTATTTTAAATGTTATTAATCTATTTTGACAGATAATTCTCTTTTCTAGCATACCAGTCTCAGTCCAGTAAACATTGACTCCACATTCAATTTCTGGTGAGAAGAATATCTTATCACATAACTCATTTTTAAACTAATGCAGACACTAAACTAAACTTCCAGCAACAGCAGTCTTAAAATGAAGGCATATTTATTTAGGTGGAAATGTTTATTGCTGTCCACATTTTGACTCTTAACTCTTCTTCTGAATAAAGAAGATTAACAGAACTATCAATCTAACAATTGATAACACAATAAACACAAATTTTAATAACCTTAAAATCAGAAGCCTTAATATTATTAGAATACTATCTAAGATTCATTAAAGAAGAAAAAAATGTAGTATCAATATAGTGTGTAATTTTATCCATAAGCATGTAATAATTTATAAAGAGAAGTACACCTAAGTAGTACTGTTGCAAGGAGAATGGGCAATTGCATTTTTGAGGACTGTCAATCTACAGACTGAGGTCACTACAGTTATATCATTTTATTACTAACTTAGCAGGATCCTATGGGATCATACTATAGTTTTCTTAAAGTATTTTTTTCTGTAAGTGTAGATGAATCTTTAGTAAATCTTTAGTTTCTTGTTTACCACTTTAGATGAAGTTAGCCACCTTCACACAGCTTTTTCTCAAATAATAAACCCTGTTTAAAACAGAAGAATCAATTCTCATTTTGCTTAATGTCTCTTCTTTATCTGCTGACCCCATTTCAGGTAGTTAGTCATTACATTTATCAGTACCACCAAACACAATAACATTTATTGTTTCTCCAAAGTACTTAGCTTTGATTCTCAAATATTTTCAACTTCAATGGTTCACTATTTTTTAAACAAAAGTTTTATTTAAGAACAGTTAACAGAAATAGCTTTAAATACTAAATCTTATCTGTAACAGTAAGAAATAATATAAGCACAAATATTAGCATGCCCAAGTCCAAATCTTGCACATTTAAGTACCTGCAAGCTAATGGATTGCAAAAAAAGTCTTTTTCAAAGCACTAGAGTTACTCTAAGAACACAAGCTAGGAATTTTGTGGCTATTTCAAGTTACATAATCACAACTGTGAAGAAGTTGTTAACTTTCAAGCAGCAAACACGAGAACATAATGTACGATTCAGCATGCGTGTACATTTCCATAATTACATACAGGAGTCACTACTTAACCACTTAAAAGAAAGATAAAATGAAACCAAAGACTGAAATCAGCCATTTGTTTTGCATACAGACTCAAAAAAAAAGTTACAGAAAGCTTTTCTATATGTCACCAGACACCTGCAAAAGCCAGCATACGTAAACATCAACTGCTATTGGAAAAAGCGATGAGATGAGCACACTTGCCATACAAGCAGTCTTACATGTATACTGGATAGTAACCCCTGTGCTGAGTTCTTTAGCACTTTGTAAATCATGTTGATCAGAGGTCCGTTATTTTCTATCTGTTTCAAACAGAACTTCAGTTATATATTTTAAAAAACAACCTCTTCAAACTCAAAACTTCACAAGCAACAGGAACCACTTACTCTTCTTCCACAACGACGCTCAGGGTTTGCAGTCGGCGGGAGTAAGTGGCTACCTTCCCTCCTCGCCACACTCTGGGCAGCCTGGCCACCCGCCCGCGTGACTTTCCATGGACGCTTGCAGAACACTCAAGCTCTCAGCACGGAGCAGCCTTGTCCAGCTCCCGCCCAGCCAGGCCAGGAGCTTGGCAGGGTGTTCTGCACAACCCACCCTGCCCTCGGGTCTGGGGACAGCCGTGCCGGTCTGCGTGCAGCGGAGCCCCCGCTCTGCCACAGTGCGCGCGCACACACACACACACACACACACACACACACGCACACACACACACGCACACGCACACACACACACGCACACACACACACACACACACACACCCACCCCCACCCCACTTCCTTTCACAAGTCCAAAACTACAAAGAGTGCAAGTTTCCTCCTAATGCAAGCAAAAAACTTTGTCTTTTTTTAAAAAAAAAGTAAGAATCAGCTTGCATGAGGAGAAAAATGCTGTGATAGATCAGTATCTCTAAAGTATTTTAATTTCATTTATATTATGCCAATGAACTCTAATGTAGAATGATACCATCTTGATACTAACATCGGGAATTATTTCTTAGATTACAGTTTAATGCTCTTCAGTATTCACATATACTATAGTACAGTAGGATAACAGCAAGATTTCTTTGGGGGCAAAAGCACTTGAATGACAAGAAATTATTTAATCTCATAAAATCAGTTCCTGTAATCAGTTTTAACGCTATAGTATGCATTAGGACGCTAATCAAATGTTTAATCACTATTTCACATTAAAATGTCATCACATTCCAAACATCTAGGAAGAAACATGTTTTGAACAATAGATCGGTTTTGCATTTTGTGACCATTACTGAAAGGAGGTTGCTCTTTAAAGCTTGAAGATATTTAATTGGGAAAGAAATGACAATTTTGAACAATTAGGTCATTCACACAGGCTGCAGGAAGGCACAGCCTGTGTTCCTGGTGTGCGTCAAACCAAGGCAGCTCGAATGTTCTCAGAATGTAACTACCCATCCTAATAATTCAATTAAGCACACAACATTCTCAGAAGTTTCTCATCTGGCCAAGCTTTTAACAGAGGCCACTGTTTAAAGTCAGCATCCTTTGGAAGGGACAAGACACTGCTTTTATTCATACCGTCTATCTCAAGTCACAGGACCTTTTTAATAACAAGTTGTCACAAAATTTAGCCTAAGACTTGTAACATGGTCAAACCGGGCAAAGCTGTGAACAACCATGAACAAGGCCTGAAGTGAAATGTATACAACCAATTTTAAGTTGTTGCATTAGTGATGGCAATTGGTAATACTTTGATAGTATACATTATACACAGTACGCATATTATGCAACACATGATACATATAACATTACATATGTAATGTGCAAGAGATATTACTAACATCATTAGTAATGTTTTATATTTGATAGATTTTATTATATAACAGTTCTTAAAAAACAAGATGAAATGCAAACCTGCTTATCAGTGAGTCCAGCGAACTCATTAGCTGTACAGAGGCAATGCCCCTTGGCATCAGAGTGAACTACATTCATGTAAATGATAGTTAATTAGGGGCTGAATTTCACTCCACCTTGATTTTCAGATACACTGTGTAATTTATAGATGGTGAGACAGGCTACACAGCATGGGAAGTGGCAGACTGATGTGCCAAGCCTGCGTTCTAGGCGGTGGGTCCCCCTCACACCAAAAAAATTGGGTATTGAAAGCTTTGCTTTCAATTTGCCTCTTATCAGCTATGACACACGCAGAAAGTATTTAGCTTAGACCTACAAGCATTAAGTCTGATGCTTGGTGTCACATTGTGGCCATATCCTGGCAGACTGACAGATTATATCTCTGTCTAGATATATGAAAGGACAGCAGTAAGGTTTTGAAATCTCTTTGCCAAAATAAACAGAAACAAACAAAAGGTGCAAATCAATCAATGCACTATCACAAGAGAAACACAAGATAACACATACAGGATATTACCAAGGTGAGGAAAAAGTCAACTCTATAGATTTAAATGGGAAAAATGAATAAAGGACCTAGTAACACAAACTCTACCTAATAAAAGAAACACCTACATTTTCTGTGTTTACATTTTAACTGCATAGTTAATCCTATAAAGATATTCAATACTCTCGATACAAAAGTGATGGCAAGATTCACACTTTCAGTTTCTGAATAAAAAGACTTTGAAAAAACTGTAGGTACAAAGACGACACAAGACTGGTTGGTGAAAAAATAATGGAAGTAGATTCTAATAAATATGCCTTACCTTTAGATCCAGATACTCCAAATCCTTTTTCAGCTGCATGTAAGTGTCATCAGCCTTCAGGTGTGCACATGGAAAAATAACGAAGTATATTTGAATATTTGAAAAATTAATTTCAATATATTTGTATTGGCTATTCAAAAGAACATGGATGAAAGAGGAAACAAAATAACAGGATAGGAAGTACATAAAAAGCACATTTGCTTCACCAGCATATTGATTTACAGTGGAAAAATGGGCAAAGTATTTCATGAGGGCTTTACTACCTCATGCCTACCCTCCACACACATAGTTTTTAATTTTCCACCTCTAATGAGATACATGACTACTGAAAACAATAAATCTGGACACAAAAAGTTATTTTTCCAGTATCCATATCTATTGACTATCTTTTTATTGAAAAAATTACGGGGTTGCCACCCAGTGCATCACCCCTCTACGTGCAAGACTTCAGCCAAACCTAATGTCACATGTAAAAAGCACCTATTTTACAACAAGTCATTAGAATACCTTTGATCAGATTCATAAACATTTTACAGCATGCATCCCTTCAAGAGATTTAAGAAATAAACTTCATGAATAAACACTAAGCAAAAATCTCATGTATACAACTGGAAAAACAGCTTTTTTTTTTTCGGTGATAGTATTCAACTCAATCCCTGTTTTGCACTGGCTCACCAGCAACTTCTATTGGCTTAATCCATGTGCGGCTTGCAGTGACTTGAGAAAAGGCATTCAGGACAGTCATAATAAAATCAGTTGTTCTTCTGTTCAAAAGATTTAATTGCATTAAGCAACAAAATAAAACTTAACTGCTGCAATTGTGCTTTATTAGCCAAAACACCTAGAACCTTTGCTGTTATTTTGTCTTAATTTTATGTTCTGCATTTACAAAACAGCAGAATAAAAGAAGAATACACTTGCACCTTTCTCAAGTTTTGTACATGTAGATAGAAAAAAAAATATATGCATAAAAGCAATACATCTCATCTGCATTTCTTTAGAGGTGTTCACTTGTGATTCTCACCCAATCAACTTGTCGAACTGGCTAAAGATTTCACTAGGATGGATGCCCCCCCCTTTTTTTTTTTTTTTTTTTTTTAAATAACCCAGCTTAGTGCAACTGTTCTGTAGGTGAGGTAAACAGGGAAAATAAGTATTTCCAAAATGGAAAAAAAATCCTTTAATATTAGGCCAATATGAAGGATTTCCCAATTCAAAGAATAATCACCAGATTTTACTCCTAGATGGTTCCATTTTTAAGGATCTAATACAACCCAGAAAGGTCTATAGCTACGTTTCTGCTTCTTCTCACATTTGCAGACTTCATAGATCAGAGCAATCAAGAGCACTGCTAATGATTTAAGAGCTTTTATGAACTGAAGTTCACCTGCAGAACTGACACAGTTAGAAGCTCATAGGAATGTACAAAGTGGCTGATGCATTCGAGTTTGCAGCATATGGTAAAGGGAGCCAATTCCATCATGGAAGCAGCACAGAAAAATGCTTTGGCTTTGGAATGAATATATCCCTAATTTATTCAACTCAGTTCTCTGAAGATGCAGCATATGCACTGGTGCCCTATAGCTTAAAGTGCTTATCTGTAACAGCAAGTATAGCAGCAAAGGAAAACCACAAACAATAATCTGGGAGCTATAAAATACCACAGAAAGGGTAAGAAAGCACAGACTCAAGCATGCCACTGATGAAGCATTTGCAGAGTCACAAAATGTCATAGGCACAGATGAGCCAAGCAGCAGCTGACCTGATAGGTGGAATTAGTTGGCAAGTGCTGCAGTAACTGTGCGATTGTGTAATTTCGTATACTAGCCAACTTAGCCTGATGTCTCCTTAATCGAATGAGAAGCAATGTTAGCTCTTCAGGCTGCAGGTATTTAGACACATTGTAAAGAGGAAATTAGCAGTCTTCAGGGAGAGTAACTGTAATTACATTTTTCACCTCAGTGCCCAGAAAGCAGTTATTTGACATGATTAAGCAATTATTTCATCAACTCTGCATTTGGTCAAATAAACACAACAAAAAGCTGAGTCTAGCTATAATCCATAGAGGTTCTACAAAGACCTCATTCCTGTTCACACTGCAGATAACTACAATGCTCCCACAGGCTCTGCTGGAAGTCAAGTAAGACTTTCTCATATTCAAGTGATTTTGTGGTTTAGGTTTAGATTCAAAGATTTAGATTTTGATTAACAAAGAAAAACACAATGCCTAAGGAATAAGCAGGATTTGCAAACAGCTACAAAATTATGATGACAGAAAAGACAAAGAAATGGATCCTACAACTTACCGACTTGCCATGCAAACTGGGAGCGCTTACAGTATGGGTCATGTAGCCCATGGCTGGCATGGAGCGTCGATCAACATGGGTCGAGCCCTGCAAGAAGCCACAGCCAGAACCATGAGGATTAGCTCAAGAGACAGGGGTGTTTTACTGGAGAGAAAAGTCAGGAGATGCATCTCTGCCACAGATTTGCTACCGAACTGCACGCATGCTTAGGTGAGGACAACCTTCATGAGCCAGACACACCTCAGTGACCAAGCGAAACTTAGATGAATGCGTGCAAAGTTAAGAACTGACAAGCTGAACAGATCTATGGATGTGGGCAGCACAAGATGCTTCAGAAGAATGTGCAAAGCAGTTTCCAGCATAAAGAGTTTGAGGTCTTCCCACTCCACTATCTAATGTCTCCTAGAGAAAGGCAGGCTGGTTTATGCCTGTAAGCAGAAGTTTGTTGCATGGGTTACAGTAATAGCATTGAAAGCCCTTTTTTTTAAGCATTGAACAAGTCACCACTATTAAGCTACTGACGTGAGTGACATCTTGTGGCAATGAATTCCATTAATGCCACATCTTATTTAATATTTGATCTGTCCCTTCCTATTTATAATGAAAACTTATTTCATATATATTTTTTCCAGTTCCATATTCATTTTAATGCCAAACTTGCATGTTTTTCCCCAAGACAAACTATCTCACATTTTGTTTTTATTCCTGTTGCTGAATTTCACTGAATGCTGTTTTGTTCCTCCACATACACTGTACCTACATATTTTAATGTGAACGTCTTTCCATAATTTTAGGAGAAAAATATTCCTAATCAATGTGATCTTCCACAAATCTTCCTTTACAAAGCCCCCCAAACAAAAACAAAAACAAAAAAACCACCACCACCACCACCAAACCTGTAATGATCTGAAAGATACAGTTTTAGAAAAAAATCGTGTTAAATTTTAAAACTTCCAGGATCTTTGATACACAAGGAGGCAGTGGAAATGACTAAATTAAATCATCAATGTATGACACTACTTATAAAATGGCATGCCGTTACTGTCATACTCTATACAAACCTTTACAGCTTGATTTCTAATCTTCCTGGGTGATGCAGCAAAAGGGACTTCTACAGTTTGTCTCTCATCAGATGGTTTAACTGTGAGCCTCTCTGCAGGAGTGTGGGGTCTCCTGGGCGGAAAACTTTTCGGAGGTCCAGGCGGAGGAATATCAGATGGAGACGGCGGGACAGATATTGACCGTGGAACATCCAAAGAACTTTTTGACTTTCCACGATCGAAAAAGTCTGGGAAGGACGGATAAAGAGGGGCAGTGGGGCTGCCGTGTTTAAACTGCTGCCTCTGTTGCCACTCATACAGCTGCCAAACTGTTCCATCTTTATTTGCTTTCCTTTCTTCCTGCGACATCTTCAAGTGGCTAACACGGTCTTGCGCGTATTTGTAGTCACTCGGCAAATTGCGGTTTGGTGGCGGGGAGGAGCTCCCCGAAGGCTGCCTGGTGTTCTTTGGCAAGGTGTGATAGTTCTCAGCAAGAGGCTGAGAAGGGTTGGGACCCTGGCGTGGAAGAGTCTGATCAGAAGCAAGGCTGAAAGGGGGGGAAAAAGACACAAATCAGCACATGCTTGCGAGTGCGAGCAATTGATAGAAAAACCTCTTCTGATTACTTTAGCAGAGAGAGGAACTAGAAGAAAAAGAAGAGAACATACGGGGGTCCCTTCACAAGACTTTACAAAACAATTAAAACTCCCAAATATTACACTATATTCATGCCAAGACTGGAAAAGTCCAAACAGAACTTTTAAATTTAATGGCTAACCTCGAATGACCTGCTATAAATAAGCTAAGTGTTCGGCTCCATTATCTGTACTTAGACGAAAATGAATGTCAAAAACATAAAATAACATCGTTACGTTTAAAACTTTTTTTTTAACGCTGCCACCACTAGGTGGTGCGGTTTGAGAACAACAGATACACATGCATTTAAAAAAACCTTAAAAGAGTACCAGATAACATTTGACCACAGCACTAATATCCCACATGTTTTTACTTCATTTACATGAAGAAAATAATTGTACAACAGCTCAAAAGTCCTAATGCTACTGTTTTTTTTTCTGATTTTTTTATTTAGCACAAGGCTTTTGTCATGGAATTCTAGCAAATTGAGATATAAAGGTATGCTAACACATATAACATAGGAGCAACAAAAGCCCTTTTGACCCAAGATATGCCTAGTTTCTATTTTGAAATGAAAATCTTTCTGCAGTTGGATGTGTAAGAACACACTTGCTAATTTCTGATTCTCCAAATAAACA
>JAUBOD010000351.1:2720383-2733988 GCA_032353885.1 Nothura maculosa | reverse complement strand
GCCTTATCAGTAACTGTCATTCAGTCACTGCTTTTCTGCGTTTCTGCTCAAAGGATTTGGCACTGCTGGTGCTGTCTTGAAAAATGAACACTCTTAAGAAGACAGGCAATTCCTTGTATGAGAAAGCACCACAATTGCCCTACTCCATCTACAGGATTATAACATTATGTAAATTCTGCTCTCTCGCACCACACCCAGGCTTGGTATCACCCAGAACTTCACAATACAGGACATTTTTTTGAATGTCCCACACATGATTTATGTGATATTGTGGGAATACCTTAAGCACAGATCAAACAAGATGGAAAGCAAATGGTATAGTTTTAGCTGACACAAAGTAGCATGACTCAAATCTGCTATTTTAATGAGATTCTAGTCAGAGGCAGCATGCAATGAAATCCTAAGTTGCTGTTTTGCAACTATGAAAAAATACAGTTTCATCAGCTATGAAATAATACATGAGGAAACAATCCACCCAATCATGACAGCCTCTCTTGTATAGGTTACCAAAGGATCCTAGAAATGCTGCTTGGAAAAGACCTTTGGAGCTCCTCTAATCCAGCTCCCCATGCAAAGCAGGATTGACACCAACACTAGGAACAAAAGCTGAGCAAGCTTGGAGCAGACAATGCTGTCATAGCAAATACGAGATATCAAATATACCAAAGCTAGGACAGAACTTTTTTTTGGCATCTTCACTGAACAAGACAGAAGAGGATTCCTCCAAACCATTCTGCACTTGTTAGTCTTGTTATATGCCACATCTGTAAAGCACTGCTCTGATTTGCGCTAAGCATGTTACAAATAAATATTTTCCTTTAGTTTAAGGACATTTTATTATGCAGTCTATGTCAACACTGGCCTGTTACTAACCTCTTTGTATCGCCTTTTTGGACCTTTACCCAGTGCTCCACTTGAGCCATGTTACTTTTTCTTTGAAACTGTTTATCTGGATTTGTTCTGGGAACAAACCCTCTTTTATAAGAGCCGGTCCCATTCTGCTCCACTAGACCAGCGCTCCTATTTAATGAGCTGGGAAGCGTCCCATTCTTCTCAACAGGCTGGGGCTGAGCTCCTTGGGACCGGGGTGCGCTCGTTAAATCTGGAAATAATGAATCAGCTTCTGTTAACGTGGGCTTGGCCTTTCCTTTCTTGGCTTCCAGAGGTTCTTTTCGGTGGATGTAACGCTGCTCCTCCTCTTTTTCTCTTCTTATCTCTTCACGCTTATCATAACCATATGTTTCTGCTGATTTTTGATAACTTTCGTTTAAATCTGAAATCTCTGTCTTCGCAAGCTCTTTAGCGGCATCCACGTGATTGGCTTGGGGAACAGCCTGCTGATCCACTTTTTCATTTTCTCTGAAAAGAAAATACGTGCTGGTAATGAACACCACTTAGCTGTGAAAAGTTGAGGAGGTCTTGTTAATATTTTTAAAAGGATCACACACAAAAGCAGGTTTTCCAGAATGTAAAAAAATCAGCAGAGGTATGTTAAGATAGAGGTGCTCAGTAAAACTCGGTTATTATCCAGTTAGACAAAAGTTGTCTTTACAGTGCTATCAAAGAGGCAGCAATCTTTCACATGATCCTAGAACAATCAACTGAAAATACTCATTAACTCAAGTGTTCAATTTGTATACCAGTAGCTATATATAAAAAGAAATCTTATTCTGAGAAGTATTAAAAACCAACAAAACAGAATAAATGAACAAAATTCCCTGCCAGCTCTATTTTAAAGTCAAAAAAAGCCTTTCCAGCTTTTGTAGGTGCCTTAGGAACCTACGCACCTTAGGAACTAGGTGCCTGAAACTTACGAAACACCACACAACGTCTCAAGGTAGAGTAAGTTTTCATGCTGCTTTTGAAAACTCAACAACTTCACTTGCCACTTTGTCTCCTTATAGGCATAATCTTCTCTGTGACAGTTCAATATTGACCATTGATCTCCAAATAGCAACTAATCTTGCTGAAACCAAGTTCAGCTTCTTTAATGCTTTAAGGAAGATAAATTCTGAGCTAGTTCCACTGAAAGAACAACAACAAAAAATCACTGCCTCAGAATCAACAGGCTTCTTGGATTAAGGACACTGGATTAATACTTCACAATACACTAGGCCCCCCTGATTTTTCTTTCAATTACTCCTATACTTAAAAGCATATAAAAAATACATGAAGGATTAAATGCTATTTGCAATTGAAATTGAAAGCAATTAAAAGATTCCTAATACAGAATCAGACAGGTATAACAGCTTTGAGAATTATTTAGGACAAGAAAATGCAAAGCTGTGGAATGGATGTTGATCCTTTGCTCATAGTGTATTACGGATTTGCCAGAAGCAAGTACTACTGCAAGGTACTCTGAGAAACTGCATCATCACATCTTAAACCTCATGGCCCCACGGTTAAAAGTAGAGAAACCTCATCACCGTACAGCATCTTCCTTCATAGTGGGTAGTATGGGAAAAGAAACCACATTCCCAAAGTGTAGACATGATGTAGATAAATCAATTTTAAGGAAAAGAAAAACAGGAAGCACATGAAGACCTGGCTGAATGCACTCATCTCTGGAGTTAGGCAATATTGATGGGCACCCTTGCAGCCCTCCTTTCCTCCTCTTTGAGAAAAACCATATACCTCTTACAGGTAGCAAGGCCAGGTCAGCAAACCAAAAACTAGCAGTTCATACAAGAGTTAATGAGCATAACTATCTACTCTTATATAACTATCTACTCATCTTTAACATTCCTTTCCCTCTTACCAGCATTTTAATCCTAGTTCTAAACACCCATTCGAAACAATTCACCTTCATTGACTTTTCCCTTCTCCCTACTTTCCTTTGTTTAGCAACTGCAGGTATATCAATGTGCTAACAAAAACAGTAGAAACAAAATCCCCTTAAAATAAAGAAACAAAGGAGGACATCCATGTCATCAAATGTGGGCATAACATTTCTACATGGATACAAATATGGAGCACTGGATTTTATTACTTGGCTTGTCTCAATTGACTAACTTGTAAGAGAAGAAAAAAGTTCCCTTTCTTTAAAATGCAAGTTTCATGCATACATTTACTTTTACAATTCACCAATCAAAAATTTGATTTTTGATACATTTTTCTTCACTAACTGCTGGTTTACTGAACTTGCCTCTTCAGTGAAGAGCGGGTTTGCATAAGGGCAGCTTGATTCATAGCTCGGATCCAGCCATTCATGTCCTCTTGCGTATCGGCGCTGAAGTAGTAGGTCCGCATCCCGGAATGCTCGGCCTGAGAGCCAATGACAGAATTCCTATTGTAGATATAGGCCCTCATGCCTGTGTGAACAGCCTGTAAGGGGGAGCGGGAGAAAAAAAAAAAAAAAAAAAAAAAGGGGCAACGTCATCATATTTTCCCTGAAAATTTATTTAGTTTTTCTTGATACCTTTAAAAATATACCAAATTTTTAGAGTGTTTGAACTTAGAGAAAAGCTACTATAAATGTAACACAAAAAAACTCCAACAACTCTATTTTTCACTTAAATTCCTTAACTTGTTCTTCAGAGTAGTAAACTAACAGAGCAGCAATCCTTTTTTTCATAGAACAGATTTTCAGCTTTTTATTTTCTTTTTAAGTAACTCATGCTTCATTTGCTATAAATACCATACAAAAATCAAACAAATTCTCACTGAGATGTGCATAAGTGAGCCAATTTTCTCAGCTCATTTCACACAGCAATTTATTCAGCCAAAACAGGACAAAAATCTTACAACTCAAGTAATTAAATTCTTATTTAAGGCATGGTTATAATGCATGTTAAGATCTTTCAGTTAAAGCATGCACTTAAACATCTATATTAGCTGGAAAATTACAAGACTTTGATAAACTTAGTAATATTGATGGAATTATCAAAGCACACAACACAGACATGTACCTGTGCACACCTAAATATTTCATAAAATTCCATTGAAAACTAGAGGTACTTTGAAATATCTTGATATTTAAACAACTAAATATTACTGTCATTATGCACATTATATTTTAAAAATGTTTAATATGAAATGTCTCTAGAATCTAAAGACAGTTAAGTTCAAAACTCACAAACACTTATATATGGGATGTATTAAGTCATACCAGTCCTGAACACTTCACTATTTCATATACGTGAATTTACAAATGTGCTTCTGATATAGTCCACTACTCTTAATGGAATCAATTGCAAGAGATTCCTTTATCACTTGTCAAAAAACTGAAGTCACTGTACTCAGTTTGAAAGCTCTTACAGGAATATTTGAAGGATAAGAGTAATTTATTATTATTTTTAATAAATCTAAAGTTATCATCAGGAACAAAAGGTAATGGCTCAAAACACTCCTGAAATAGCACTGTTGCTTTTTTTTAAAAAGGATAAAAAAAAAACTCCTGAACATCTTAGTTAAGCTGCATCTTTTTAAGGTCAAATACATTTTGTGTACATTCCCTAAATGATTTTGTGTACATTCCCTAAAATAATTTTGATTTTGATGGAATCATCTCCCCCTCAATACATTCCAAATTGAATAAGACTCCACAAGCATAGATGACTTCAGAAACACAGCAATAGTCCTCACAATGCCCAGACTACTTCCAGGCTATCCAGGCAAGTCCTTCAGCTGCCATCGAACCTGTGGCGGGAAGAGGACCAGCCTGGCTAGGAAGAGGAGGATCGGCAGGGGCTGGACAGCAGCCCAGCATTTGTTTCTGCTTCAAAGAGTCTCTGCTTCCCAGCAACACTGGCAGCATGAGAAAACAAGATGACTTTTCCCTTCTCAGAAATTAGCTCCCCTAATACAGGAAAACTGGACATACATTTATTAAAAGTCTAATCAAATACATATTGAGGAATCAAAGATTTTTTTTCCTTATTTGAATAAGCAGTTGGTTCATTGAGATCTTTGTGATTAAGACTTGCTAGTTTTTTTTTCTCCTTTTTTTTTTTCCCCCTCCATCTTGAGAGCACTAAGGTCTCGAAGTCTCGGGTTCAGACTGGCTCAAAATAAATAGGATTTAATTTACTAAAATACATGATTAATATATAGTGCAAGAACTGACTGGAAGTGGTAATCTGGAAGTAAAGGAAATTAATGATTTAGGTAGACCTCATGACCACAGGCTTCCTTTACAGAATACATTAAGTCTAGAAAAGAAGTTATAATTCAGAAGTGAAGCACCTCCTACTTCCTCCTACTGAAGGAAGCAAAGCAGATTTTTATATCCTCCTATGGATTACACAACATAGGTCCCGTGTTCTTTGATTAAATATTTGTAGAAAAAAATACTGTGTACAGTAACAGACTAATAAATGGATTTAGGAGTTGTCTGTCATAATTCACCCGTATGTCCTGATTAACATGAATAGTCTGCTTTTCAGGTGTTTTTTTTTCAGTAGTCTGTCATAAACATAACTAAAAGCATTGCCTAAGGGACTGTAGGTGAAAATGGTATAAAAATGCAAAATATACCCCCTCAGTAACCCTCGAGGGACTGAATGCTATCATGACCATCAACATTCAAAGCTTCAGAAGGGATAATAGAGGTGCTGTGCTATTGTCAAACCAACCTGGCAGTCTGCAGTTCTTAGCGTATAAAACTGGTGAAAGGAAAATTCAAGTATTTCTCAGTTATTTATTAGTAGCACATCCACAATGTGAGAAAGAAATATGTGCTAATGTCCTGTAGTTGTCACCACTAGCAGACACAAAGACTAGCGATTCTCCATTTTTTAAATTAAAGCAATAACTATTAGGATGACTACAGCACACTAAAAAGTCTAAAATACAGCACATGCACACACATACAGCAGACACATCACACAGAAAAAATAATATTGGTACCTATTCATGCATTCAGATTCCTTAATGTGGACAGATTGAGAAGAAAAGCAGTCTCTCTCCCATAAGGCACAGGAGAAATGGACAGTAAACCCCAAGAGCAAATCAAGAGGACAAGACAAGGACAAAAAGTTAAATAGGTTAAAATAATGAAGAGATTGATATTTTCAAGGAAAATATTTATCAGAAGGCAATACTAAGAAAAATCTGCAGTAACGGCAGTTCTTCTAATGAGCTATAAAAATACAGCAAATTTTCCTTTCTCCTAAATTTAGGAATTTATGAAACCTTTTCAAACAAACAATGAAATAATACCCTATCCCTTTATCATACACAACAGCATATTAAAATCCAACTCATCTTCAGTCCCAAATAAGACTGAGGTTTTTCAGGCATTCTAGAAGCTGGGACGTTTCCTACTCTCTTCAGAGTATTAGCATGGTGTGTCTCAATTTTTTAAGCACTCTAGACTCCTAAAAAGTTTTATAAATGATATGGGAGCCTTAGGAAACAAAAAAGTTCCAGAGTACATGAAAGAACAAAACTGTCAACAAAAAGTGGGAGAACAGTAAGATCACAAGCAAACAGACAGGAGGTGTGCCCTGGTCCCAGTTGTTCCAATCATGAACAGATAATTCCATCAGTAAGACCAGAGCGTCAATAATGAAAAGACATTTTAAAAACAACCTGCAGAAGCAAAATGTAAAGATTTGGCCTTGCATCTGGCCATGTGAATACACTCATTTTGACAGAGTGACTTGCTGAAATAAAATTATAAAAGGTACTAGGCAAAGTTAAAATATAACTGAGTAAACTCCAGTGTTATCTCCTACCCTTGGGGAGATGGCAGAGCCTGCTTCCTTGGTTTTATTTGTAGCAAACACCTACTTGTGTCCATGGTCCTCTGTGAAGTCTAGCTGTTGGTTTCTTTACTGAAGATGTCAATAGGCCTACCAATTTTACCAGTTTCTATTAATATCAGATTGGTGTAGAGAATATACTCTCTCACATATTCGTAACACACATAAGATCACTTAAAAACAATTTTTCTGAGTGAAGACAATGAGGCTTCTAAAAAGACTGCAATGGTATTAACCTTCACAAACTGGTGATCCTAAAATACTAACAACTAAACTTCTAAACAAAACAATTTAACATACACATTGCTGCACTTCAAAGCAGGTCTCAACTGCATGTGAACACCCTATGCAGTTCTACTGGCATGTCACAGTAAAAGCCTTCTGAGAGATGCAAAATCTTGGCCTCAGGAGATCATTAAAGGACTAGAGTTTTTAGAAACAGTTACAGTAAAGACTATTTTAAATACATTCTCCTAACTTAATCACATACAAAAGGTATTAATATATTTGCCATGTAAATTTTACTTTGCTTTTAAAGCAAAGATGTTTTATCCTCTCAACCTCCAAGCTTGGCTACTTCTCTAGCTTCAGAAAATTACTGTTACTGGAAATAAAAATAGAAGCTGAGGCCTGTAATATAACAAGCAACTTACAAAAATCTGAATAACTGACTGGGCCATATGTAAAATGTGACACGGCACATTCTGCTACCCACTCAGGACTTAACATGTACAAGTCCTATCTTTATGTTGGGCTTAATCTTCTTGTGTTTTCTATTTCTGTCTGCCACGAGACAGAATGTCCATCTCTGCTCCGGATGCCCAAGTGGACTAAGCGATTAGATAGCTGTAATGGCTGCTGAGTGATGGCATTCCAGCGAGGCCGCGTTCCTGCTACCTTGCGTGCCCGTGGCTGACGTTGGGAGCATGGAATTTCAGCAGTAGGTGTGATCCATGCTACAGAAATCTTACAAAATCCTCCTAATGCTGCAGAAATCAGCTTTGTATGGAATGACTGCAATAACACCAAGCCTGCAGTCCTCAATCATCTGTCACAAAGCAGAGTCAAGGCCAGCCCAACAAACTTTACTACATGAAATATGTGCTGTGGAGTTCTTCAATCAGCTTTCCAGCACATTTTCTTTTGTTATAAACCCCTATCAGCTTTTTTTGAAATGCGTGCTACTTTGAAATCCCAGGTTATTGGCTATCCTCCTTAAGACTCAGAGTAAACACTTGCTAAAACTCATACAGGAATGGTATCTCAAGCCGTCTGAGAAGGGAGTTAGGAAGTATAACTGCTTCTGAAAATGGTTCACCCCTAACACAAGCATGGACTCTGTTTTGCAAGAAAATACAGCAGTGACTTGGGAGCCTGCCTACAGAGCACCTGATGTGAAAAATAAAGATGCACATCTAGAGATACACGTCCCTTTCCTCTGGCACTGCTAGCGCTGCATTCGTTAACACAATCTGAACTTACTTTTGATTAACATTTGCAAAGATTCTTTGGGGAAAATAAACAGTCTTTTTAAAATTCCCAAAATTTTATATATGAAATACTCTATATGAAAACAGATACTACTGCTATTTTCTTCATCTCCTTCCCCACTCTGCCCTAATACTTCAGAGAAACCGAAGTCTAGACATGCACTGGGTCTCTTCCATTACACGCTTCTTCCTAGAAAAAGACTCTAAAGGAGAGAGGCTTTATGAGTTACAACTCATCGAATATTTGAGTAAAATCCTACAGAGAGTTCTTTTGTAGCTTGCACTCTTATCTCACCTTTAATGCATTTGAAAAAGTCCTATGAAATTATCCAGAAAATGCACTGGATCTTGTTAAAAAGACTTTTTCTAAGTCACTCTTTGCCCATAGAAACAAAAGGTAGCCTGGGTTTTTAGAATTCCACAAAAATCAAAATGAAGTTCCAGATGCGTGGATACTTTTTGTGACTTTTGCACAGATTTAAACAGAATGTTTTCTTTTTGATCAGGTATAAGTGATCTAGAACTGCAAAACTTTTTTTTGGTTCTGCTCCAAGTTTTGGTATAATTTAAGTGCTGCAGCTTAAACAATCTATTAAAGGCAGGTTTTACCACTGTCAAGGAACAACATATGCTTTATTCCATTTTCATACATTATAAAAATTATGAGCAGAACAAACTATAAATTATCCAAATAAAATTAATGTAAAATATAAACGATAGCACACAAAAGCATTTTTATTTTAAAAACATGCAAAAAAATACTGAATATCACTTTGGGCTACACTATAGTTTCCAAAGAAGAAAGGAGAAAAAAAGAGTCAGGCCTTTTTCCTCCTTCCTTAAACGAGTAAATTTACATCAAAAGGCACATTGCTGTGTTTTTTTTCTAGCTGTCAAAAATGAGCTTGTATCATTAAAGAGCAGAAATTAAATCCACTAAGAAATCAAGTACTCTATTAAAAAAAATCAAATTTCTTCCAATTCATAAAAATATAATCATTTTATCAATATTAATTTCTGATTTTAGAAAAAGTACCCGCTCACAGAAACATTATGAAGTTCTATAGACACTTACCTAGCAACAAAGGGACAAATTTCAATCTATTAGTGATAAGGAAGTGCTATGGCACATTTCAATAGGGAGTCAATAAACCTGCCTGATTTCAAAAAGATTTGGGCAAGCGGATGATGTTTCTACATACAAGAGCATCTTTTCTCAAGCAGATAGACAGTTTCAAATATGCCTAGCTAATGAGCTTTGAGCTAATGAGCTTTGCAACTGTACCTTAAAAGAAAATTTCCGATTTATGCGATCTTCAGGTGCAACAGGAGATATTACGTAACTAGGCAACGGGATGCTGCCCAAAACAGATTCTTCTCTGCTGTCTGTTGAATAAAAAATAAATAGTATGTATTTCACCGCACTTTTGGGGGAAACAGTACATACACTCCTACAGACACGTAGGGGTAACTAATAGGAAGACGAAAGACAATAAAAGCATGTTGATAAAGAGTGGTTCAGGCTGAAAATAAGGAAAAAAAATTCATCCTGAAGACAGTGAAGCAGTAGAGTGGGCTGACAGAGAGAATGTGCAGCCTCCATCCTCGAAGGTTTTAGACGCATCTGCAAAAAGCCCTGAGCTTACCTGGCTTTCGTCAGGAGATTGGACTAGATACCTAAGACTCTCCACCAATTATAAATGGAGAAATTATTTATTTTTAAAGAAATGATACTGAAATATTTATAATAATGGAAAATCTGGTACGTTACTTTGTTTTGCTTTGTCTTTTGGAGGGGTTTTGCAGCAGAAATGCATAAGCTACAAATATGAACTAAAGCTTCACATTTGGTAATGCTTTCCAAGAACTGTAATGTGCAACACAGTACCTGAAACTTCCTAACAGTCCAATGTAATATATTATGTCATTATTCCTAACCTAGATTAAGATTACATCTAATCTTTTTTGGTAGAAATGCTGGCCTCAGAGTTTCCACTCTCACATTATCTCTTATTTTCAAGTTGAATCATTTCCCTGATCAAGTTGTCTTACATTCTCTAAGGCAGTCATGCAGGCTCCAGCAAGCAAGCAACATGAGGTAGAATGAGGATGAGGGGAAAAAAAAAATCTTAAACTGGTAGTGCTGCCAAATATTTTGTAGCGTAAATCTTGGCATAAAACAAAAATATATTATGTGATGAAAGATCATACAGCATGATCTTGATCCAAAGTTCTGGCATGAAATTTGCTATGCACTGAAAAGATGGTAAGTTATAGCTCCATGATGCATCTTCTCAAACTATCTGGCTTTATCTGACGAATTAAGTTGGTTTATCCTTACAAAATGATTTGAACAGGGAAATAGTTACAAACTCAAAAGATTTTGAATTACCTACTCACCTTTGTAGTAAAACAAACAAAAATCAGCGAGCACAAACCACCGTCTTTTCCATAATCTCATTCCAGAGCTATCCTGAAAAGCAAGAAATGTGACAGACGTTTTCATTTTAAGGAAGGTAACTAAATCACACAATGTTGCACCGGTTAGTGATTTACCAGAATACAGGATTATTTGCAAAAATAAGTGTTTCATATTTTAGCAAAATATGTATTAAGCTACATCTATAAAATGACTGCCCACAATGCAATACTAAAAGTGAACAATTTTATTAAATCATTAAAATCATATCAAAGAGCATTCATCTTGCACACAATAGGTACATAATTTTTTCTCAGCTAATTTATCCAGCAATGATGAAATGAAGTATGCATCCAGACGGCATGAACTCCAACAAGGACTGCTTCTAGACCAAGATAAAAATCACTGTGCAGACCTGAAATATGACTGTGTATTTCAGAAGCCATCTCCTACATTCCTACAGCTAATTTCCCATCTGCTGTGTATAGCTAACATATAGAGTAATCAACTATTCCTTAGGATATGAAACAGAGTACACAATATGTAAGGTTAATTCGAGTAAAACTTAACATGCACATTAAGATGTATAGACAGATTTTTAAGATACATCAGTTCGGCAAAAATGAGTAATAGTTACAATGAAACTGATTTCAGAAGATTGTAAGATTGCCAGACCATAGCTTATGTCCAACTTACTAAAACTGAGTTAAGTTTTGATAAATTGTTATATATACACATTATTTTTCTTCTTTCATAGTCATACTAAGCACGCAACTTCCTTCCCTTTTCCTATTACAATGCTGTTAACATGCAGTGTGTCTGAGTGGATTCTGTCCTGACAAGTAACAGAGTTGGGCAGTGCATGTCAACAGAATCGATCATGGAACATGGATCTTCATGCAGGAATAAGTGGATTGCTGTCAGCAACATTTTCTTTGTATGTAGAATCATAGACTGAGATCCTAGGTTTGCAGCTAACTTAGCTGCTGGATCTTTGGTAATCTGGTGAACACTAACTCAAATTTGAAGGATTAAAATATTTTCTCAAAAAGCAAAGAGCTTTATTTACTTCTTGCATCCAAAAATCTGTTTTAGAGATTTTGAGAGTTTAAGATGCAACAGGTGCAAAACTCTGTGCACTGACTGAAATCCTACAACCTAGCCTTTGTCTGGACACAGGTCTTGGTGACAGTTTAGCATGGTGAACAAGTCTCTGCTTCCCTTTATCTTCTCCCTCCTGCTTCTGGAGAACAAAAGACAAATGAGTTGGAACCAAGTCACCAGCCAGGGTAAAAAAGCATAAGCATAATGCCCAACAAGCCTTCTGAAGGAGAGGAGATCAGCTTGGCAGCAAGCAAGCAGGATAAAAAAGGGAAAATAATCAATTTAGACAATAAAATTGTAGCCTCAGCATTTAACAATCACAGCAGTATATATTTATCTTTGCTTCCACTTCGGAGTCAAGGTTCTATATAAAACTTGAGTTTCCTACTGACACTCATGGAAAATGGTGGGATTTCCAAACGTTGCTCGGCATCACTAATATCCACATCCTATGTTTTTTCACTCTTACCTGAAAGGCACCTGTTTGAATTTGAGGATTATATTGAAATACAGAGACAGAAACTCATGATTATATGCATACCTGTTTGTGTAACCAGCCTCTTACTATAACAGGAACATTAGGATTCCTCCTGATCGCTTGCTCCCTCTTTCCAAAGCTATGAACTTTGCTTCCAGTTTTCACAACCTGTAAAGAAGAACACTGTAGCAGTACTTTTTTAAACTGTATTGTAGGCAAATTTCATGCCACAAATAACCTTACTACAATAATTTGTGCTTCATTATATAATAACAGTATTCTAAGCATTTTCAAAAGGTAGGTTAATAAATAATAACCTTTACAATATTGTACACTCAACTCCCTCTTCTCATCAACATATCAGTGCCAGAGAGATTTTCCAATGTCCAACTGAAGATCAACAGCCCTAATGCCAACGTTTGAACATTGTTCAACTTCCACTGTGCTTCAGAAGTAATTTTGAGTGCACTACAGAACTGCCTGCAACTCTCTCTGCAATATGGTACAAGTCTCCTACACAGGAGCTCCTGTAAATGACTTCTGTGCTTGCCTTTCCTCTCCACCACTCCTGCTTCAAGTCAAATAAAATAAGCAGTGTGGACTTTGATCCTGCAAACAAAAGGAGATGATGTAGAGTCACCTTGCTAAGGAAGACAGCTAAGAGTAGTAAGCAAAAATCATAAGGAGTGTTGGAGTGTAGGTTTGTGTTTTACTGCAACCCCAGTTTTGACTCAAATGGGCAAAGCAATATTAAACCAAGCACAAAATGTCTATGAAAAAGATAACAGAAGTACTTGCATGAATAATCCATCTGTTACTTTCCAACTTCAGCCCAGTTGCCTATTGTAAAAGTTCCTCAAACAAGTGCAATCACACCTGCTTACAGACTCATTCCAGATTCATTCCATCTTCCCTCTATAATACCTCTCCAATGTCTCCTCTGCTCAATTTTTCTCCTGTCAGCTGCTCAGGGCACTGGGGCTCTCTCAGCTGCACAAACAGCAGCTCTGGAAATGAGCACATCTGTCATACGCGGGGGATGATATAAGGAACAAAACCATGCCCATACTGTACTGTATGCGTCTGCCAGGCAACATCTGGACAAAATGACAGCATAATTAACTATAAAATGCTCTACCAATATAAGGCAACATAGAAATGAACTATGTTATTTTTTCTGATATTTTTTCTCTCAGAAAGCCTGAACAAGATTTATTTGTGGTCCAGCGCTACTGGAGATCATCTGAACTGCCGCACTACCCAAAACTAGCACAAACTGGCGTCACTAAAAGTGCTTGCAGCTTTCTGACCCAGAAGTCTCCTACAGACACCTGCCTCTAACAGGAACATCAACAGCACATCAATACACAACGTAACTCTTGGTTCAGACCTAGCATCCTGAAGCACACT
>JAUBOD010000351.1:2683140-2710303 GCA_032353885.1 Nothura maculosa | reverse complement strand
GCAAATGCATTTTTAAAGCCGCTTTGCTGGTTCTGTACATGGTGACTTTAAGCTTTCACTTACATTAACAAACATCAATATGCACTGCTGGATAGCACACAGTCATGTTGGTGGACAGTGGGCATCCTTGAAATCAGTTTTAATTAGGGTGTGTTAAACTGCATTGTTCAATTCGGAAAGATGAAAATGTCCTTCCTGAAGCACATGAGAAGTGCTATTATTCTTCAAAGTAACTATATGGTGAAGCTACTCCCATCTTGCACAGTGAGCCTGGAAAACAAAGCTCAGACATGGAACACATGAACTGGCAGAAGAGGCAAGGTCAGGCTGCCTAACTTTGGCTCGGAAAACAAGACTGCAGCAAAACCCAGCCAGAAGACAGCTCTTGCTACCCCACTATATATAGTGGAACTATCAGCTGCATTCCCTATGCCACTTGAGCAGGTTGCCGTCCCTCCGTCTGGATCTCATCGTGTGGCTCCGCTGGCCCACAGCCCCTTCTAGAGCACTCGGTTCTTGGCACCATGAAGCTGCTGCAGATAAAGCCTCCAAGAGTACAAGGGCACTGCTGGGCGCCTGCTTTATCTCCAGTACCCAAGAAATGTGCCATTAAATAAGACCTTGCCCACGGAGTGCAAGCATGACCACTCCTTTGAAGGAGGCCTCTCTTACCTCTGCAACACAAGGACCAGCTCCCTGCGGCCTGCCCAGCCCGGGCAGCAGGCGGGGGGTACGCAGCAGCGCCAGGCCGCACGCTTGGCGCGCGCTGCAGGCCGCGTGGCGTGGCGCGCGGGCGGCTTTGCCGCGGTGGGACAGCGCGCAGGCGGCAGCGCGGCCGCAGGGAGACGATCGGGCAGCGCACGAGCTCCCACGCTGCTGGTGGGGCCTGCGGTGAGGACACGCCGCGCTGGGCAGGATTAGAGAGATTGAAAGAAATTCCAAAACTTTTTCAGATCCTGTGTTAACTCCTTTCAGTGCCAAACAAGTCTCTACGGAGCACATGACTGAAACTTGGCAGCTCTTAAAGTGAAGTAACTTCACATGAAATAATATTTGTTCTTTAGATAATTATTTAACAACAGATACAATGAGAGAATGTCCTAGAAAAATGTATTTCCCACTTACAGAAAGCTTTGTCATCTTTTCAGAATGTAGGTATTAAGTAATCCTTCATCATCTTCGTGAATTAGAGACATAGTTTTCCCTTCTGGTGGATTAGAGTTGAAAATAATGTGCTCGAAAATCACTTAAGTAAGCAAAGCTGGAAGTACGAGCAAGACCCTCCAAAGTAGGTTCAGTCCAGTAGTGTAGTAAAAGTGTTCTTGCTAAATATTAGTTTTATAAATTCCCCAAACCAAAAAAAAGCACACAATGAATATTAAGTGTAATACATTTCATAAAGAGGATGAGAAGCAGCAAAGCACCTTTAAAAGTTTTCAGTCACATTTGGTAGTTAAAAGAAAACCTATTATTTAGATGAATTATTAGTGAATAATCTAACACTGTAATTATTTCTAAAAAGAGCTGCAATGTACTCTTTAGATATTCCATACAAGTCCATAGATGCTCCATATAATATTCCATACAAATCAAATAACCAGACAACAACAATGCAACCATGTCCTCAAGGGCTCTCAGGATCTTTTCCTCCTCTCCAAATCTCTATCTAAATTTAGAGCAGTTAAACGAAAAACTATAACTTATCTCCACCTCTGAGATCAGTGTGCTACCATATTAAAAAAAAAAAAAAAAAAGGTTCAGCTCTCAAAGATGTTCTTAAATTTACCTGCTGCAAAGCACATTACCATCATTCTCCAAGCATCCTAGCTGTCTTCCAAAGCAAATACCAATAGGAGAACAATGAATCTGCACAGCTACTCACTCGCTCTGTCATTTCTCTGCTTGAAGTCCACAAACGTGGGAAAAAGTTGCAGCTTATAGCAAGAACCACAACAAATGCAGAAAAGAATTAAAAATGATATGTGAAGGCTAGCTAGTTGTGACTGCCTCATCTACATTACTCCAGGAATATGAGACACAAAACTTCCAAAGGGAAAAAGGCTCTTATTAGAGGACAGTAAGTAAGGAGGGCAAACTCTGTGTCATTTCCTCCTGAAAACACTTATTTTCTGAATATAAAAACTTGATCTCAGATGAAATCCCATGTTATTTTCCCTCAGTTGTGTGAAAGAACTAATCAAGGTCACCAACAATTACTCTGAACATTGCTTAATCATAATCATATCTTTCTGATAAAGTGACTAACAAAATATACTTTTTTTCTTAATAGATCCTGAAGCTCCAGTGCTTAAATATATGCAAGTAATATAGAAAAGAGTAAGACCCGAGTGTGACTGATATTTAAGAACTACGTCATCACTGATTCACAGAGCAATTGTGCTTAAAGGTTAAATTTATCAGTTTGACAATATAAGGTTGAAACAATTTCACTTTATTCAGTGATGACATTTCAGGGACTGGATAAGGGCCTGTAAATGGCTCTTTACATCGTAATGGGGTTTTTCTCTGCAGAAAAAAAAAGGAGGGAGGGAAAGGGAGAAGTGGCTAGATTTCTAAAATTGTTTTTAAATACATAAAGCCATCACTTTATTATCATTTACGACTCTGAACAGACAGGCAAGTGCCATCTGAATTGGCATCTTCACCTCATTTGCAGTTTGCTACTCCAGTCCTAATAAGCAAAAATATTTATTATTTTGCTGTATTTGCAAGGATTATCTCAGTCTCCCTGTCTGCCATCCTGGAGAACTGCTGCACAGCTAGGAGATTGGAACTGGTTGGAATTTCTGACTTTCATTCAACAGGACATGTTGCTGCCTGCCAAGTGCAATTGTTTGCAGATCTACAGAAAGCCTCTTTCAATGGACGAACGCTTCCTCTTTACAAGATTTATAACCAACATAGAAAAAAAGGCTTTATTCCAAAAACAATATTTTGGTTACATTAATCATGCTTTTCACTTCAAGGGAAGGCGGCTGCTGCCTTTACTTCTTCTTAGGTGTGAAGTATTATACTACACAAGAAGATAGAATCCTATACAAATATATAACAGCCTAATGCAGCAAGATACCCAGAAAGCCAAGTCAGCAAAGGTCTTTGTCAAGGTTGCCACTGCAGTTCAAAAAAAAACATCAAGTAGTCAAAAGCATCCAAAAACTTGCACTTCCTCTCAAAGGTAACTTGCACTCTGAGATTAGTCCTCTTACATACTACTTAACAAAAATTCCATTCTTTCGCTTCAATTACTTATTTCTAATTGGTACTACCTTAATTGACCTAGGTATGGCTTACAAGTAACAATAAAATTCAAGTTCAACCTAAAATAAATAAAATAACCTAGAATTTGCTTGCATTTCCAGGTGGAATCACATGCTGTCATTTTATTACTCTCAACCTTTTCAAAAGTGATTTAAGAATCTAAATTAAAACATATCATCAGTGATGCCAATACAATAAGTGAATTTCAGAAAGCTACAAGTGACAACATCCTTTCCTCTCAAAGTACAACAACAAAAGGCCACACCTACATCCTAGTACTACTCAACATGAAATAGGAATAAAAACAGATAAACAATGCCTGTTTCTAGATAGTCTCTGGGAAAAACAAAATAATTGATTCTCCTCAACATGTATGAAACAGCATGTCTGTTTTACACTTAGCCTTCTCAGGCTAGCATATGTATTATTATCTCAAGTTTTAATAGCTCTGAACACTAATAATTTTCAGACAACTCAAATTCTGCAAATACCTCATCATTCCTTTGACATGAGTGGGTTGCAGATCAAGGCACTCTTCTTAAAACATTAAGTAAAAACAGCTGAACCTTTCTCACCTTGAAGTCTCTGGGGACCTGATGTTTCTTACCTTTCTCTGTTCTCATTTGGAACGTGTATATTGAAATGAATGCAAATTTTATTTGCATGAGAAGTAAAAGTAGACATGAGAGCTGTCCTGTTGATATACAAGAAAATGACAGAGGAGAGTTCATGTGAATAAACAAACTAGAGTCCAAGTTGGAAATAGTCTATGTATATTTTATGGACACAAACTAGAAAGCATAAAAACTTTTGCTTTTCCCCCACCACAAAAAACTTTTGTGACTTGATCCCTGCCACAAAAGCAACAAAACTGAGCAAAAGTCCAATACTGACGCTCCTAAGTCAGCGCACACCATACAAAGACAGGCAACAGGAAGAGAAAAAAAAAAAACACCAAACCCATTCCCATTTCTGTTTCTCATCAGAAAATGAACGAGATGAATGCTTTAAAAGATACAAAGAGTTGTTTTCCTGGATCTCCATGGCCTTAATTTGAGTATACTATTGCTAGTGTTATTGACAATAGTGCTAGAGTACTTCCCGTCAGCTGGGGGAACCCAAATTCCACAGCGCCTCA
The DNA here is from genome assembly GCA_032353885.1 of Nothura maculosa. NCBI lineage: Eukaryota > Metazoa > Chordata > Aves > Tinamiformes > Tinamidae > Nothura > Nothura maculosa. Next base: position 2,705,886 of record JAUBOD010000351.1, on the reverse strand, counting down.
CAAGATACCCAAACTACCTGGCTGCAAAAGCTGAGCCACTGCACAGGAAACTCTGCCTTGTGTTGAGGATCACTCAGTAATGGTGAGAACTACTCCCTGTATTTTACTTGGAATAGCCATTACAGTAAATTCATCTTGACACTGAGGCAGAAATCCTGTTGCCCAAAATCCTCTCAGAGAGATTTTTGGGAGAAAAAAAGAAAAAACAAACAAAACAAAAAAAAAAAACAGGTGAATCATTTAAGTGATCTCATCCCATCCACAAAAACATATATGCAAAGACCATGGCCCCATTTTAATGCTACCTCCTGTTACAATTAAGAACTGAACAGATTTTTAAAGCACAGAGAAAAATCTATGTACATGATTTCTAACACCACGTATTTTTAAAAATGAGGAGCAGTATGAATGGTATGTGCATAAAGCAGATTTTTCAACTACTGACAAACAGAAGGGAAAAATTTACTCTATATCTTCTTTCTCAAGGTCATTAACATACCTGCCAATAAACAGATAAAAGGAAACAACTGAAATCTTTAAAAGACTGTACCTTAAGCTGCATTAGCTCGATAGCTTACACAACCTGCAAGCTATCACAGGAGTTTAATGCTCAAGGTTGCACATTATACTCATGTAGAGCTGGTATGTCTATATAAAACAGATGACAAGAACACTAAAAATACCTGGAATATGTATCACTATCTCTATCATCACCCAAAATCAACAACAACAAAAATAAGAATATTGCAGATTACAAGCCGCTTCATTTCATACCACAGCTACAGCACCATATGGTTCCAGCTTCAAGTAACCTCCACAAGCCACATTTCGATAAAGCAGAAGTCACACATGTCGCTATCTGTCATCTGGTTTCTGTAGAACTTGCATTCAGCCAAAATAACAGGGTGTCTGTGTCATATGTACTTGGAAGCAATGTCAATCCAATGTAATTTACTCACTGGAACCCACAAAGTTCATTTAAAGCATATTTTGATTTTGACAGATTTTTCTCTTACCATAGATTTTCTGCATATGTGCCTACTATGGTTGACTGTAGTTTGGATTGCTCAGAATTTTCTACACTTTAAAAGCAGCAAATCTGATGCCTGCTAATCCAGACATCAAGTACAGTGTAAGAACTAGAAATTCTATGAATTCTCATAACATTTTCAAGGCAATTATTTTTTAATTTTATTCAATCTCCAAATTACACTATCTTTCAGTGAGAAAGGCAGGTGACATTGCAATGCACACTGCCCAGGTCACAGGCCTCAGAGCACCTCTGCTTCGGGAAACCACAGCAATTCCACCAACTAGAAAAGTCACACAAGCACTACAAGGATTTTCCTTGCTTCCTAAATCTCTACAAGGAGATGAGCTCCATGAGCTCTCCAATATTTCCTGAGGCTGGAGATAATTCCAGCTCTCCAAAATAGTATCCTGTCCTCTTTATATAATAACTAATATAACCATATTGCTATAATATAACCATATTACAATCATATGTAAGCACTATTACATGGTTCTACAGCTTCTATAACCAAGATCACCATATATTCAGGAATTCAAGAAATCTGAAATGAAGTACTGGCTCACGTCTGAGCTTGCTCCAAAGCACAATTTTTAAAACGAAGGAAGGTGCTTAGAACTCAGAATGCAGGGTATTAGCAACTGCCTTTTTTATTTTTATTTTTACAAATTAAATCTCAGTGGTATCAATTACCAGGTTTCTCAGGGAATAATTAAAACAGGATACTCAATTCATTCTTGACAATACTGCTTCTCTTAGAACCTAATAGAATAGGCTTTTAGAAATTTTTTCAACTTACTGTTCTAAGAGCCTGTATTTATTGTAATTTTCCAGACACTCCCATCTCAGAATGTTGTAACAACACTGCACACCTCTTCTCTACAGGCCCTCCCAGCTTCAATCTCTCTAAACTCTTCAGTTCCAAAAAGATTTTCGCTCGGTGCAACTTTTGGCCCAATCAACCTTTCACACCATCACCATCGCTGCAAAAATCCTAAATTACTAGAAGCCAACAGATTGCACAAATGTACTTTATTTTCTAGCAAACAGCTAAAGGTGCAGATGCATCCAGACTGTTCCAGTGCCCTGTTGCCCTCAATGTCAAGATTTTTTCCTTAAGTTCCTGTGGAACTTTTGATGCTTCAGTTTGTGGCTGATCCCCATCCAGTTTGCTTCTAGTTCTGTCAGTGGCCACAACTGAAAAGAGGCCAACTCCCTCCTCCTCACTGCCTCCCTTGAGGTATTTGTAGACACTGATCAGGTCCCCCCCTCAGCCTTCTCTTCTCCAGGCTGAACAGGCCCAGCTCTCTCAGCCTCTGCTCACCATAGGGCAGATGTTCCAGGCCCCTGATCATCCTGGTAGCCCTGCGCTGGACTCTCTCCAGCAGCTCCACATCCCTCTTGTACTGGGGAGCCCAGAACTGGACACAGGCTCCAGATGTGGCCTCTGTCCAAAAGCTCATCTCCTTTGGAGGACTAAGGAAGAAAGTTGGGTTATAAACCCTTATTACAACTATCCAATGTGAAATGTGATTGTTTTACCTTAAAAGCAAAATTCCATCATTATTGACCGGGTCACAAAACTACTTTACTTCACAATGCATATATTCTCCTTGTTAAAAGGAGCTTGGTTTTGAACTAATCTTTTCTGTTTATTTTTATTTAAATGACAAACTCTCTGTATCTAGGCAAGAAAACTAAAATAACCCACTGTATTTTGTGCAACCAGTATTTTGTACATTATTTCAATTAAGATATTTAGAAATGACTCATCCCATTAAAACTCATTTAAAGCAAACTAATTGTAACACACACTAGGGCTACAGTAACAAAGGTAACCTGGTTAGTAAGAAAATAAAATCATTTTGTAAATCTGTGCTTTAAGATACTCATAAGATGAAATAAGTATGCCATCTTTGTCAATGAGCTAAAGTCAATACTCTGACAGAAGCTACAAATCCCAAGGAGAACATTATCAACATGTTTTGCTCATTCACCTCCCCAAAGCTTCATTAAGATCAGTACATTTTAACAGCCTTTCACACAAATGGACAAAATCTTTACCATATAGAAGAGTGACAGCCTGAGCATAACAGAGAACTACCAGTAGTATCACCTGAAAGTCTAAATTGCAATACCAATACTATTTGAATTCCAAGACAAACTAGTGTAGTAAAAATGAAATCTACGAGCTAATTCAATTTTATTTTTTCCATTAAGAAACATCCCGAGCTTATGATAGTATCTTCAAATTTAAGTTAGGTATGTTGAGTACATGGGAACAGGGACCATGTAACAGGACTACCGTTGCATGCAAAGCTTTGAGACATGTCACTTGCATCTCAATGCAAGTACCAATGCAAACTACCCCTCACAACCTAGAAATCTCACTTCCCTAAGCTCATTAAATAACTCCATTATGAAAAAATGTATTTTATGCAGTTTTTAGGCTAGAAAAAGCAAGCAATTTTTCCTATAGAAACTTTTTCCATAGAATCTTCTAAAAGCTAATTTAAGAATTTTATAACCATAAGGAAATATTTATAATGTAGTGCTACCTTTTGCAAATAATAAAAACTTATTGATTGAAACCCACTAGAAGTCATAATGCTGTAAATATATTACAGCATTATATGCATAGGCTGCTTATGCATATATGTAATATTCACCTTCTATGAAAATAGCATACATACTCATGCTATAAAAGGGAAGTGCTTGAGAGAAATTAAATACACAGGATCTGTAGGGTAGTACAAATTGTAACTAGCTGCATCAACCAGCTATTCCAAAGAATTTGGTCCTCTGACCACAGGGGGACAAAGCTTCAGAAGCAAAACAAAGACAAAGGAAAAAAGCTTCTGAAGCAAAATCATCCAGACAATATTTCTTTACACATAACATCAGGTTAAAAAAGATGTTTTGAAAACCCAATAAAGAAATCCAGTTTTGTGCTGAAATCCTTTCTGCAACGTGGTGAATGTTCATAATAGAGCCGAGTGGCAATTACGCACTTTGAAGGTGTCACTCAGCTGTCACCATGACAACAAGAAAAACCTTTTCTTGTGTAAAGAAGACAACGAGAATTTTAATTACTGCCATTCATTCTGCTGACAGTTTGACCAAAACAAAATTCTACCCTCTGTAAGAAAAATGCCAATTGAAAATTTCAGGAATAGCTTTGTCATGAACAGATTAATACTGTTTTTCCTCAAACTTCTTGTTTTTTATAGTTCTCCCTACCAAAAAAAATACATTTCACATTTGCTATTTACAAAATATTTTTGTAAGCAGGGCTTTTAAGATGGCTGTTAGAATTCTTTTCATACCAATGTTGACTAAGTACTTTAAGTCAGCTCAGTGTGAATTGTAAAATGTTATCAGGGACCCAGCTCTTTGCAAAAGAATGTAGGCAAAGCCACAGATGAGATGGATCATCTTTCTTCCAGCTGCCCACAACAGCATGCAAGATTTTAGTCAAAGGAGAAAAAAAATGTGGCTTTCCTCTATTCTTCCTTTTTTAAATATTTGATATCCTGCTCTGAGGAAACCAAAAGAATCAACCAGCCAACCACACCTACAGAAACAAACCACATTTTGGATCCTGCAATCTTAAAGCATAACCCCCTGACTTGTCAGGGCTATCCATTAGTCACATGTAGTTCATTAGTACGTATAAACAATCTTGCAAATTACAATGTATTTTCTCTTCCTTAACTAAAATACACAAGGGAATGAAAAGAGAATCTCCTTGAGTAAATTTTTCCTTCAAATTACAGGAGTTATTCTGTATAACCACATGATAGTGATTTTCTTTAACAAGTTGGCAAATGGATACCACTTGGTCCTCTCACAATTTGCTATTATTTCAAGCTGTTCATGCAGATGTACAAAAAGCCATTTTGTTATATATCAATATGCATATTTATAGAGTTGCAGAAATGCATAATATTCACTGTGAATGTGTGAATGAATGACATTTTCAATCCCTCAAGTGAAAAAAGAAAAAAAAGGTTCATGAGGTTCAAAGGTACAACGAATGGGAATTAATTCAAATTTTGAAGGACAAAGGAAGCTTGGATAAAAATTTAGAGTTTAGACTGTAGTCAAGGTAAATGATAAACTGCAATACAGAAACAAAACTATACAACAGAACAAAAGCAAGCAGGAAGAGTTCCTTATTCTGATAGAACAGGATATCCTGACTAGGAAACATGGGTTCAATTTAAGAGAACATTTTGGTGGAAAAAGTTCCAAAACAAATATTCTTCAAGGCAGATTCTTAAGAAGAATCAATACTGAAAAGCTTTAAGTTCAACAAAGGGAAAGAAAAAACACCACTTTCAATACACTATGAAAGATTTTATTCAGGTTTTTATTTGATGAGAAGACCTTTGCATCAAAAGGGTGGTGTTATATGCAGAATGCCAAACTAATAACAGGTCTTCAACAGTAAGAGAGGAAACAAAATGCCAGAATTTTTGGAAAAAATATAAATTATGGTTGAGTGTTTATGAGGTATTCACATTGAAATTAAACATACAGTTTCATTTCCCACAAATACTTAGAGACAGCTCAAAAACACTGAAAGGACAACACTGAAATGGAAGTCTGATACCGCAGAAATATTTCAAGCCCCAAGTCTGTATAAGAGATAAGGTCCAAAGACTCTTTGACATGAACTGACCTGGACCTGTGTTAAGTCATTAAAAAAAAAAAAAAAAGAAGACGGAAAAAGCACTCTGTACTGGAAACAGCTCATTTAATTTCTGTAAATTTACAAATTGAACTCCTACTGGTTCTAAATTCTTTGTCAAGGATGTGTCATCTGCAATCCTGTAAAGCATTAAATCAATGAACAAAGGACAAAATAGAGGAGGGTTGACTATTCTCAGAAAATATGTGGATGTTTTTCCAGGAAAAAGTCTCTCTCAGAGAAACACTAAGTTAGCATTGAGCTACTTAATACAACCAGGGCAAGAATTGGTAGGGAATCAGAGCCCTTTATTTCTGCACATTGTTCCAAATCATGACCAAATCTAACTACTCAGCTGACTTTCTATAGGGCAAACACATTCATATCATTAGACTAACTGCAAATAAGGGATTCCTCAAAGTTACAACTGGTTTAAGTTATATCCAGTTTAAGATGGCAAGAACTATCATTCTGCTGATTACCCCATTATTTGCTCAAATCATTCTAAATATTTTGCTGGCTATTTTTATATCGACTTGGACTGTCCCTTTATCAAGGCAGTGCCTGCACACTATATGAAATAGTTAAGAATGACTCCAATGGTTTTCCTTTGTCCTGGGAAACAGATCTCAACTGTTAGCAATATCTAATAACAAAAAATTCAAAATAGCGCACAAATGTATTTTAAAATTTACTGAGAAAATTATGAAGTGATGGAACACAGTATCAACTATCAATATGCCCTTCATAATACTAAAGTGAAAAAAAATGACCCAGTAAATGATTTTAATTTTATTGAATTACGAAAGTCTCCAATTTGGTAATTCATCAAATCCTATAAATGCTGCCGTTTTGTGCTACGCACAGAAGCGCTTTTTCAAAGAGTGCAAAAATTCAGCAGGTGTTTTAATTCTGTGGAAAGCAAGTTCAAAATGAAAAGTAAAGTTACCTCTTTCTAAACAGCAAAGAGAAAAATGGTACTTTTTAAAGGTGTGTTCTATACTTAATGCTTCTAACGTTTAATAAACAGTTGCTTCATAAATTTACAGCATAAATTCTTCACCTCGAAAGTGTGCTCAAACATGTGTTATACCGTCCATCTCATGTAATGGACCTTTTGACCCAAACATTCAAAACCAAGTAGCTAAAATCTTTCACTCTCTACTAAACAAAATATAATTTCCCAGTAAAAAAATTGCTAACTATTATTCAGCCATACCTTCACCACTAGGTTAAGTTTCCACATTTTCATATAGCAGCATCAGAACTTAGACACCCATATAGGCAGTAAATAAGACTACACAAAGTTTTTAGAATTTTCTAGTTTTTGTTTAGTTTAGAAAAGTACCAATGTCATTCCTGTAGAGTATAAGACATAAAAATAGCACTCAATTCTCATTACTTAAATAAATGAATATATAAATAAGATCAGAAGAGGAGAAACAAATGAGCAAGCCATGTGGGAGGAATGGCAGCAGGGAGTTTCCGGATACATGGGCAGAGGCCTCATTCCTTCTTCAAACCCTCCGGCACGGCTCTTGCACGCTTGGCAGGACTCTCCCTAAGCAGTGGGAGCGGATGCCTATCAGGTAAAGGCCGATTTACCAATCACCTCTCATCGAGGCAAGAGAAATACAGACTTGCGTGTTCACAAATCCCACGCAGCAGCGTTACAGGTTCTTGATTGAAGGATTTCAAAAATTACCTTAACATTTCTAATTGTCACTTTCTGCCTCCTTTTCCCTTTATCACCCCCCCCCCTTTTTTTTTCTTCTTTATCGTGGAAATTTTCCTCAAGTCCCACATACATAGGAATCTTCCACACAAGATCACAAATGATACAGAAACCATTAGCTTGAGTCCTGTCATGACATCTATAGGTATATTAAAAGCTAAAAGGAGGCAATAAAAAGTGATTTTGAAACAAATCAAGATGTTTTAAAGGTTTAAATGATCCAGGGTAACTGCAAAGATAAGGTACCAACAACCGATGGTTGTTGCTATGGCTCTCCATACAAGTTTTATAGATATATTTTCACATCTTTACATTTAGAACTCAGAGCATCGGATCTTTTAACAGCACAGTCTAAGGTACCAAGGTTGTTTTGTTTTGTCTGTCTGTTTTTCAAGAAAGCAGTATATTTACTACTACCATATTTACTAGTTAAAGAAACTAGTATATTGGCCTAGTTAGGCCTACGGGAACCAGCTTTGCAGATTCCTGTGGGACAACTCACATCATACATTTGCTCTACAGCACATCTTTTGCCAATGCCTGGAAAGGGAAATTATTTTCTGAAGACCTAAATTCAGCCATCTGAGTTACCTCATTTAAATGTAAAAGTATATAAACCTTTATGGTTTGGATCTGAGCCTTAGGCCCCTAAAGCTACAAGTCTTCTTTTTCCCAATTCAGTGGACTCGTCAACAGAATTCTGACTAGCACTGAAGCTAAGGTTAATATGCCACATATGATGCAATGAGGAGATGAATGAACTGCCAAGTATAAACAATCACCACACGGACATCCACAACTAAGAAAATACAACTAAGTGGAGAGGTAATCATTTTAAAATAACATAGCAGAGAACACGTTCATGTAGAGATCCTCACTCTGAGGAAAAGATAGAGAGTGGGAAAGCTTAACAAAGCTAAGTAGGCTTGCTAAATACTGCTTCAAAGCAACTAGCCTCCAACACTCAGTGTATTCCCGGCCATTTCAGTACTGCAATGGAAAACAATAAATGATGCAACTAACTTGCTACATACCTGTCATGGCTGTAATTTTTAAAAGTCAGTCCTGACCTAGGAAGTAGAAACTATTAGAGCATACCTGTGAACTGTAAGTTATATTCTACCTAACTTCCAGTTGATGCTACAAGGAAGTCAAATCGAGAACATTTAATATAGCTTAGAATTTATAAACTACACATTGCAGTGACTTGAAAGCAACTCTAAATGGGCCTAAATTTAGTAAGCACAACCATTCAGTAGCTTAGAAAAAAAAAACCAACACATTTTAAAGCTTGGAAAATTACAGCATTTAAGCAACTTGGGCTTTCAGAACAGCTTGTCCTTAAAAATAAGGGGTCTCTATTTGGGAGCTTTCAGCATTTAAAATACAGAAAATCATGACCCAGCAGGATGGGAGTGGGCAGAAAGAGAATAGAGAGAGAAAGAATAATGGAGTGAAATCAAGGACCACAGTACATAGTAACAGAAAAGTTTACATTAGCAAATGCAATGCCAATTTGTCTAACGCCTTCAGTGCATAAAAATACAACAGGCCTGGCAAACAGCAGCAATAAATCCATAAAAGTATTCTACCAGTAAAACAACATAAAGGACTCCTAGTAGGTATTAATAATTAGTATTACTTTTTCCAATTTGAAAAATTCTGAACTGCAAACCAAGATTTATATATTACAAGCTGACACTGAATATTAAAATATTCCATATTTTAAAAGATTTATAATCCATCTATGCTAACACAACCAAGGGAGAAAATAAACCTGCCTGTAACATTTCCACACAATTTTTTTCTGTAGTCAGAATCTGAGCTACTTGATTGCATTTTTCTTCCTTCAAAAGCTCTTTCAATATTTTTGCTTTTCTTCAGACCACAGAGCAACTCACAAAAGCTGGAGCTAAAGCAACAGAGATACCTTATGAACACATCTGAAAATCTTTCTAATTGAAGTCCAGTCCACTTGCAAGAAAACATAAAAACATTTCTCTAATCTGTATACACACAGACGCCAACTCTTTTCATCAGTCTGAACAGTTTGGAACAGAGCAACTCTCATGAACAGTGTTTCTGGGTCACTGACAACACCTGGAACCCATCTTCCCTTACATCCTCTCAATGGAAAACAGAGACACAATTAAAGACTCTGGAACTACAAGCTATAATCCTTGTCTTTTATTTACCTTAGGCATGTTTTAAAAACAGTAAGACAGAAAATCTCTTGGAAAATGAAGGGAAATACTTAAATATTTCACTCCAAGAAGGACAGGAGGGAACAGTAAAAGCTAAAATTGGCTGAGAAAGACAAAATGCAATCAACTTTTTAATACAATAAGAGAATAATTCCTCTTACACAGCAAGAGTTACTAATTCTGTAAACAATGCTGTATTTCAATTTAGAAATCCATGCTGTAATCTCTAACTAGTCAATAGCACACAAGCAAAGAACAAACCATTTTCAATATAGCCATGCAGACTTATAGGAAATGAGTAAACTGTTTTCTTTATTAAAAACAAAAAAGGAAGGAAAAAGGTAGGGACAGATCTTATGACATGTCTTAAAAGCAAGAAAAACAAGCCTGAACTTGATGCAGTCTAACAGGAGAGCCAATAGACCCAGGGAACACAGAAGCAGTGTCAGCTCAACACAGGGAGATTCTGAGGGAAAAAAAAAAAAGGAATTGTCACAGCCAGCAAAATTTAATCGTAAAATGCGAAAATTCTAGTGCTCAAGGACTGTCTAAAAAGGATGCAGACCTTCATTTCTGACAACGTGCCCTGCCACATAATTTGTGCTTCTGTCTACTGGTCATGTGAGGCCCAGTCTTATCCAAGACAAACTTGTTAGGAAAACGGGAACAACTGCCATGATTTTGCACAGCCCTGACATCCTCCTCGGACGGGGTGATGGTCCTCAGCCATTGCAATCCCCCCACTCTAACTATACGACTTGAGTGGCTGATTATTCTCCACCTGAAGCTGGGAGTAAACGACGGAGTGCTTCACTAATGAGAACCCAGAACCTGAGGTAAATTCTGAAGTGTTGGCATCATCAGCATTATCTGCATTGCAGACATTCGATCAGTGCACAGAGGATTCTGATTTGTACGCCAACAGGACAGACCCTTTGTTTGAAACAGTCATTTAAGGTAGCAATCCTCAGCACGTGAGAAAGCAGTAATACATTTTTTTTTAAAAAAAAATTACAGAAAAAGAATGAAAATATAAGTAACTGTTCAAATTTAGGCTTATTTTCCCAAGGAAGATGTCCTTCAAGACATTTCCACCTAGAGAATCTTCTTGAGATGAATTACTAGACTGATGAAACCAGATTAACAATGTCATAAATCATATTTCTGTCAAAACAGCAGCATTAAAAATGAGAGACTAAAAATAATCTATATCTTATTTGAATAGATATTATCTGTATTTAACAAATTGTTATAATTCAACTATTAGCTGAAACTTATTCAAATTAAAGCATGCATCACTGTATCAACTATTTTTTCCCGTAGAGAATTCTTGCAAAAGTAACCCTTTTGAGCTATGGCAACGTCTTCATTTCTCATTTAACAGGAAGTTTGGAATTTGCATTGCATGAAACTTGCAAATTGCTCCTTTCAGATTTTCTACCAGCACTTCAGCTTCTTTTTTTTTCCCCTCCCTCTTCTAAATCATATTCTAACCAAATCCTATAGGTTACATCATACATATATAATAGCAAACTACAAAACTAAAAACTGCAGTAATTAACTTAATTCTGTAAGTGGATTAGTCAACTACTGAAGCAAAAATAGTAACAGAAAGAAAATGAGAACTAAACAGACTTCAGAAGATCCACTGTCATTTTGAAAAACAATGTTATATTTACAACTCCCATAAGCACTCTACTACAGCGATGTTTCATAACACATATGCAAGAACTAATGTGAAGCAATACAGATAATGCAAAACAGTTCAGAAAACTAAATAGCCTTTCCATGCCAAAATCTGTAGATGAATTAAAGCACATAAAACTATGTTTGAATCTCTAGTTACATTGCATGCTTTTCCTTCTTATTTTTTTTAATATAAGAATATGCTAAAAAATAGCTGAAAACACTGAACTTGTTGCAACTGGTTTTGCTGGCTAAATATCAATGTCATTAGAACAAGAACTACAATTAAATTTCACTACATGAAGAGCTTGAAATTCCAGATATCACAAAGGAAACAAAAAGAAATATTCAAAATTACAGTCAGAATTAATTATGAAAGCAGGTAATCCACATCAGAGGTATTGCTTTGCATCAAATGCTCCAAGGTAGTTTTATACCTTTGTCTCCTTTTAAGGACACTTAACAGGCAGCACTATTCCAATGCTCCTATCTTTCCTCTTTCCTGACGGAATGATTTACAGGGAATTGCCGCAATCTGCCAGCGCATTAAGCTGATTACACGCTTGCCATCAGGTGTAACCTGAGCCCTGCCTGCAATCTGGGAAGAGAGCTGGGAGCCAGAAGGTAAGGTGGGTAGGGAAGGCGGCGGTGACACACATGCCTAAAGAAGGCAAGAACCAGTATCACTCTACACGGGCAGAACTGGCCGCGCACCAGGGCCAGCGGTTTCGCAGGGCTGCCAAGGGGTGCTGTAACGTCCAGGCACTTGCAGTGTCAAGTTCTGTGCCACACGCCACAAGGCGGCCGCACTTGTGAAGGTGCCAACCTACCGGCCATTCACTTTTTATTTCCAGTTAACATCTATGGGAACATGGGAGATTAAATAAGTAAGAAGTGAATAAAATAGACTGGGGGAAAAGAGAAGAAATGGGGAGAGAGAAAGCAAAGCAAAGTGACTTCCCACACCAGAAACATTTTGATAAGTAACATTCTTACCTAGCACTGCTTCTCCAAATAAGCAACTGATGAATCTGGCAGAGGAACCTCAGCATTAGTCCCTACATTAATCAGCATCTCTCAATCAGAATCTTGTGCTTGAATCTTCTGGATAAAGTTTAAGAATAGTGATCTTGCAACCTGCTTTGTCTTTTACATGTTTCCTATTATTTTGTCTTCTCAAAGAGCTGTCAGTACTTAAGATTTACTCCCTGCAAGCAAAACTCTTTTTTCAAGTTCAATCTTGTTTAATGAGCTACTTTTTATTACGTGAAACTTTTTAATGTGTTGTTCTGTCAAGCCCAAAATAACTGCTGACAGCCTAATCATGAGGCTCCTTAGGGAAAAAAAAAAGTTTTTGCTTAAAAGCAATCTTTTATTTGTCTATAAAACAATTATATAAAATTTAAAACATTTTAATAAAAAACAACAGAGAAGATACCAAAGTTGTCATCTTCACATTTTAATCATTCACTTATTTAAATAGAATGTAATATATTCCTTTATAGAATTAAATGAGAAGATAAAAGCAGCACTACCTTTCTTCACTAGTTTTTCTCGAGTCCTGAATTTTTTTAATCCATCTAAAAAACAACTACCTCCTTCTCTAAGGACAGCCAGAAATTCACATTATATTTACACACACATATAATGTACGTGTGTGTGTTTTTATTTGGTGGGGGGACAGGGAGGGTCTGTGATTTGTTCAAAATTGTCACTCTCTCTACAAGACCAGGAAAATAAAATAAGAGCATAAGAAGAGAGGCATCTTATCGAAAACACAGAACATCTTATTCAGTGGTTTTACTTAATCTAAGAAACTGAAATTCTAAATCCTTGTTGTACACATAGCTACTTCCAAAGAGTCACACCAGTTGCATTCAGCTGCATAATTAACATGACCAGAGTCTCTCAGCAGAACTGCAACTATACTGCAGAAATGCTAATTTTTTCCAGAACTGAGACAGCCTTGAGTTTTGCTTTTACAGAAAAAGATCCCGTATTAATTTTCATGCAAGGAATGCAGTGTGGGTCTAAAAGCTGTTCTAACAATCCCACATGCATCAATACGTCTAGAAGTTAAATTTCAACTGAAAATAATAGTCTGAAGAAATCATCTCAGTCATGGCAGCAACTGCAGAATTATTTGGCTCTACCCTGCCTATGCGGCTGAAAGCAAGTTAAATAAAACATAGACAGAATACTCAAATTTATTGTTCACTTAAGCAACACAAAAAGAATAAGTATTTTCCAAAACAGCTACAATTAGCTAATTTCCCAGTGGTGCTTAAATCTTGGCCTAGTCATGGCAAACATGGCTAAGACACTACATTCCTTCTCTTCTTGGCCAACCAAAACCACAGAGCTCCTTCTCCTCTTCCCCCAGCAGCCCAGGCCAGTGCAAAACCGCATATCCTTAGGAAAGAGGCCTCTTGTCAGCTTAGGGGAACTGCTGAAGGGAACGGAAAATACCTACAAGCCGTAGCGTAAGCACAGGTTCTCGTTTTGCATTTGCTGCTACTTATCTTAAGCTACGTGACTCATGGGTTGCATTTTCTTTGAATTTCTCTAATAAAAACCCAACTCCATTAAATCTCAGAATAAAACACCGAGGAAGTGTTTTACAATCGCATGGAAATCGCATCACTGTTGATGATGTCTGGATCAGATCTTTCATGTGGTGGCATAAAACAAACAAAAAATTCATAACCAGTTTCAACATGAATGCTATTTATCCACAAAACTCTCACCGCTGTGGAGTGCAATATAAATTTTGTCTGAATATGGAAATGTTCCCAAGAAACACAGTTATAACTATAGATACCAAAAATGAGCTACAAAACGGCTCAAGAACAGTCACAAAGATAAATTCTTGAATTACATAATTCCATAATTTAACTAACTACCAGAGCACCTCATTCTGAGCAGCCTAGTTTTGGGAACTGGACCTTCCTCACCTTGAAGACATGAGGAATCATTAAAAAACAATTGACAAAGAATGCTGATAAGGCGCTTCTCCACACCAGACATTATCAATATTTCAGATCCCACCTTCACAAAAATGCTAGACCAGAGTTAATGACCTAAGTCTTCACTCTTTGCAAGTAACAGAAACCATAAACCAGTAACAACCCATGTAATTTATACAGGTAATTCTGGCCTCTAGTACATGAGACTTGTCTACACAAAGTTTCAGTGAAGCTTTTCTAGAGCTCTGTTTGAGGCTAAGACGCCATCGACTTCACAGCATCCCAGATGAAGGCCAGCTTAAGCAAACACACAAACTCCACATGATGAACACTAATGCTGCTCCCTCCATGACAATCACAAACCAGTTATCACAAGCTGCAGCCTCGCTTACTGTTTTGTTTTCTGGAAGATCTTCAGTCACCAGAACAACCAGAACTACTGCAACAACCAGAATGAATTAAAACCCTAATGCAACCTCTCTACTTAGAAATGGCTGCATTTTGAAAAAAAGATTTTATGTTGTAAATGAGCTCTAAAATAATTGCAGAAATATTAATTTTATACAGTTAGAGCAGTCAAGGTATCAGTGGTTGAACACTATGTAAAGAGCCTCTATTTATAGATACAGAAACAAAAAACATGGGCCAAAGTCACAATAATTTAGTCATGAAAAGATACTAAATCATCCAAGCTTAAACACGTAATGTAGTATTTAATGATCTCTCTTACAAACCAAAGAAATGATTCATCTTATCTGCAAATTACTGAAGATGGTCTTAATTCACAGGCAGAACAAATTTTTAAAAACAAGAAATGGGAGAATTAAACAAACACAAACAGATATGAGATGGGAAGGCAGAAGATCAGTTCAATTTAGTCACAACAGAAAGGTGACCACTTGGAACTCACAAGATAACATCCTGTTCAGAAAACACCCGTGCATACAAGATGGTTAGGAGATAGATTTGGACATTTTGATATCAAGGAACAGGAGAGAAAAAGTAAATGCTTGACTAAAATACCTTTGGGAAGAGAAGGTTTGCTCTTACACCAACCTATCCATTTCTACTGGAATTTAAAAGGCTAGAAAAAAGAAAAAAATGAAAATGCTACACTAGATTTCAGCACTATCTAAAATTAAGACCAAGAACAATCATGAACAATCACTGAGGTTGACCTTAAATAGCTAACACTGGTTCCAATAAAACTCTGCTAGTACCTTTGACCAGACAGCCTTGTAGCCCTACTGATTTTCTTTCCTCCAGGAAAACTGAGATACCAATACGAAAGTGTATGAATTTTTTCCAAGAATCACAGAGAAAAGTGGTTAAACAAACAACACGCCGAAGTACCTTTCCTTCTAGTCACCAATGATTCCTTCTCACTGTTTCCTTACAAAACTAACCAGCACTACTGTACAACTGATAGTTTAGGCAGATTATCTGCTGGGTACATTCTCTGGATTGGAATATGCTAATTATTAATTTAGCTCCAAACGTGTTACAGAAAGATGAGTAATAATAGCACAAAACTCCAGCTCCAACTGTGATTTCCCCCTCCCTTTGTTACTGTTGCACCAGAGAGGCAGGACTTCACATTTCAGACACAATAAACAGATTACATTCCTTTAGCAAGGTGTGCCGGAAACCTGAGAGCTTTCCGCCACAGACACGGTAACACGTTCCCTCCAATTTTTATGTAGTATTATCCTTCCGTAGTAGAAACAGTAATTTCTTTGTTAAAATCCAATCCTTTCCCTATAAAACTGTTCTACAGTACTTCTGGAAAGATTTTTTTAATAGGATTGTTGAACCAAAGAAGCATCCAGTAAGATGTAGCACTCAGCTTTACCATATTAGCATTTATCACCTTTCTGCATAGCCACTGCTTTTTTGGTGAATTATGAAGTTTTAAAAGCAGAATTGCAGCAGAAATTCCTGTCTTCGTTCACCTTACGTAATTCCAGAGGAAAATGCTCCAAGAGATGCATGCTTTCCATATACCTGTGTGATACAATTCCTAGCAACATATTTTAATTCCTAACAAACAACTGAAATATCGGAATACATAGTTTAAAAATCTGAGATTACAACTTAACTCTTCCAGGTAGCAACATTCTCAAAACACTTAGTATCTTAACAATTCAAAATATATCCTTTGAATAAATGTAGATTTTGAAAAACAAATTATAAAGCCAGGAACAAATCACTTTAAAAATGTATGTATTTTTCACTTCCTTAATTTTATATACACACACACACACACACACACACACACACACACACACACACACACACACACACAACACACTTCACACACTTCCCCCCCCCTTTTTTTTTTTTTCAGAAAGCTGTTTTCCCCCCTTCCTATTTGCAACACAAGCACCATGCTACAGTTATATACAAGGGCATTAAAAGATAAAACACGATATACCTGCATGACATCTGGTAGAATGGATATCCCGGCAGAGGCACAGAGTTTGAAAATCCGGACTGACTCGACATTGCTTTCAGGTATTGTATC
This sequence comes from Nothura maculosa, assembly GCA_032353885.1. Lineage (NCBI taxonomy): Eukaryota > Metazoa > Chordata > Aves > Tinamiformes > Tinamidae > Nothura > Nothura maculosa. The sequence goes on along the minus strand of JAUBOD010000351.1, from coordinate 2,689,048 downwards.
CACTTAAATCACTTCCATGTTCCACACGTTAATTCCTCACCAAAAACACGTGTGTCTGTGTATCCATCCATATATTTGCTCAGAGCCAACTAAAAAGAAACCAAGTGCACATTCACAGGTCCTGAAAATTCTGCCTGCACATTAACCTGGCTTCCTCAATAGTGAAATTCCTCAAAGCCAACACCCTCATGACATCACACACAACAAAATCATAAACATGCTGCTGTTTCAGTAGAGCAAGGACAGCCTGTCGTCTTTGACTCGACACAAAATCCTACACCGCATTCTTCTTAAAAGCGCCGTGCCTTTGAGGCTGGAGAAAGGCAGCGAGACCTGCTGCCTCCAACAGCAGCCCTGCTTTGGCAGGCAGCCAGCAAGCAGCAGAACTTATTGCCAATGCCGCAAATCCCTCCCACCGGCTAACCAAGACCGAGACTGCAGGTGAAACATGATTTAGCCCTGATGAGTATTTCCTTGAAAATGCATAAAATCCATGACCTTGACCTTAATGGCAATTTTGTCTTATTCCAGATAAATACATAATGCATACTGCTGTTTTATCAGTAACATCAAACCACACTGCTGCACATTACCGCAGCATGAAAATCATTTTCCCTTCTGCTAGAACAGAACTGTATCACATACACCCACAACCAGGGGAAGGCAGGAGGCAAGGATGGGAGGTGAAATTTCACACCACAATACTTAAGCTATTTAAAATAGGAATAAAATTATATGCATGCATTCCAGTAGTATTTTACTACAACATAAATAGAACAAATACTAAATGCAAGATTTCCTGTGATACTTATCTAAGTTACACGAAAGTTTATTTCATGCATGCCTTCCTTAGGAAAGGAAAAGGCAGTGGAAAAAGCAGGAAGAAACATGAGTAGCCACTGCACAGCCTAGTGATGCAGTTAATGTCAAACATAATTAAATGATTTCATATCAACATTAACCTTACAGAAAAGAATTTGTGCAGTGTCCTCACGTAAAAACTAAGTTTTAACAAAATATTAAATAATACAGATTTAAAATTTGTTTCATTATCTATGGTAACTGCACTGCAGAAGACTAAAATTCTGTATTTAAGGCATCAACACTCTGGCATGTATTTATACTTTACCATCCAGTTCTGCAAAAAGCTTTAATCAGTTTGACTTTGCTTATTCACTAAGGCAATAGTACAAACAGCACGTTTCAGAAAACTGCTAACGTCTAACTTAAAAGAATAAGAGCTTGTTCTTCCACCTTAATTTTCTCTTAAATTTAAAAACAAAGCTGATTTCTGCAAGGTGGTATCTGATTTCTTGTTCAAATCCATATATAAGGTTAGAAGACCCTTTGAGTAAATTAGCTATTTTATACCGTTTAACAGCACTATGGTTTTACATTGCCTTTCTATTATTGCTAGGGAATAGAAAAAGGTTCTTTATCTGTGGGACTTGCTACTTGCTTTTCACATGGCAATAAAGCAGTAGATAAATAAATAAATAATTAGCAATCAAACTCTACAGAGTAAGAACCCAGTCCCCGAGCAAGTGGAAACGCTTACCGATTAGCTCTGCACATTCTCACACACAATGCTCAATCCAAGTAATTGCCATTTCTGCTGGCTCCAGACAGGGGAATCCCAGGCCACTGCTCACAGCAGACAATGTGCTCTCGCATGCAGACTAATACGCAGATTCCACAGGCCACTGTGGCACCCAGCAAGCACTGGGTGAAGTCCTGAAGTCCTAAAAAGTGTTGGATTATCACAACCAGGAGAAAGTCTGCCCAGAAAGCTAATATAATTCACTAGCCCAACTGATACAATGGAAAACACAAAAAGCTTTTGGGTAAATAATTTTGCCTAATTTTTTATCTCTCTCCTGTCTGTCGAGATAAAGCTTGAAAAAATGTACAAATGACATTGAGGTATCAGTTAAATTTTGCAGTCTTGAAAAAAAAACTTTGAAGTTCTCTCACGCTAGCATAGAATATGAATTCCAAAACAAATAATTTCAAAAGAACAGAGAAAACCTCAACCAGGTGAATGAAGAGACTATCCTTAGGATATAATTTTCTCTTCCTCTCATAAAGGTACAACTTGTGGCTGTTATGGCAAGTGCTGACAGTTTTCAGACCTATTTCTTTAGCTGTTTCTTTACACATTGGACAGGGCCATATAAGACATTCAGCTATGCTGCTGAATGTCGGCAGCCAACACAAGTCATCTTGTGCTTATTACCCTAAAATAAGCAGATTTCTATCCAATGTGTCTGCTGATTTTCTTTGACCCTCCATACACTGACAATCACAGAAGATTAAGACCTCATTAGCACATTTATGCAATAACTCCTATCACAGATTAGTTGTGATCAGTCCCAACCAGGATTTAGAGTATTTCCATTTGATTTATCAGCTGCAGATAGTGTTGGTGTTAAGTTGTGAGAGCAGGAGCTCACGCATCAGGAGTCTTAGAGCCTGCCATTGATCTCCTTTGCCGTTTGGCAAAAGTCACTGCCTAGCTCATCCACGTAATAAGAAAAATACTGACTGGCAGCAAAACAACAATGTCAGATGAAACTTTTGGTGTATAATTAAGTATCAAAAACTTCTGATAAAAGACTGATGAAGGAATAAAACAGCTGTAGCACTGTGAAAGGTGAAAAAAAGATGTGTGGGGATATTTAGAATGGAGCTTTTTATCTCCTGTTTCTAGCAGAAGCATCTCTGGTCTGAAATTTCCATTTAAATACAGAAACTGTTTAAATGTTGAATTGTGCTGGAAACTACACAGTTCTTAAAGGACATACAGCATTAAGTAGCATTTAAAGATGGAAGTTAGGGAGATCACAATAGGCAGATAAAGCTGGAATTTAAGATGATCTTTATAGAGGTAGAATTCCTCATTTATAATCATCAAACCAGTTGAGTGATTTGCAAAGAGGGTGGATATGAGGGAGAGAGGAAGAGAAAATCTGTTAAGGACCAGAAAAGCAGCTCCACACAAGGATATGCACCACTTCCCTAGTGCCCCTTTTGACTTCTTTCCACAACGGAGCTTCATTACAGTACAGAACTACTTCTGGGACCTGCAGTAACCTGCCCAGCACCACCACCAATAAGAGAAACAACTGGGTTTCATTCCGAATGGCAGTCAATCGTTTGAATTTTACTTCTGTGTTGTACTGCCAACAAACTTAAGCGGGGTGGGAGTGGAGAGAAGATGACATGGGTATTACTTGGCCTAGCAGACTGTGTGGTACTTCCTACCTAACTGGAACAAACCCAGACAAAGAAAATAAGCTCAAGGCACAAAAACTATGCATTCCAGAATTCAAAATGACCTCAATTAAAGCAGCTGACCTGCTAGTGATCACAGCATTTAATGCTGATAGTTAAAATATGAGTACCATAGTAACTGAGGCATAACTGCACTTTAAAAAGCTAGAGTTGTTTGGTTTTTAAACACAGTATAAAGCTCATGGCAATATTCAGGTATCTCAGAAAAGTTATGTCAGTGATAAATTAATTGAAAAAAAAGACTAAAAAGGCAGCTTGAAAGAGAAATTCACTCATCTCATTACTGGAATCTAAATTAACTTCATCAAATCAACATGTAAAAGCAGTCATATTGTAGATAGTTTTATGATGATATATCAAAACACATATAAAATGTTCATATTCACTTAAAAAATAGAAATGTCATGAAGAAATTATTGTAATATCAATGACAAAAATTAATAATTTCCTGCCATGCAAAATGTGGTATTCAATATTTTTTCCTGACTGCCAAGAAATGCATGAGACAGAACAGATAGGGGGGGGGAAAGAAAGGAAATACAGATAACAGCAATTTTCACAAGGGAAGTATTACAAAGATATTCAATATAATGAATGATCCTTAAAAAAAACTTAACAGAAAGCTTTTCCTTTCTGCATGAAACACAGGAGAAGTGTTTGTTCAACGAGACTGAAGAATAGAAAAAATCAAAACTGATAAAGGACGTTATCACTGAGGTCCCCAAGCTCATCCAGAGCCAAAGATTTACTGAACATTTACATAGCAAAAAATATTCAAAGCCATAATTCAAAAATACTGGAAATAAAGCAGCACATCATGGGAAGTTTTTGAGAGGCATCTTTTGTGCTGAAACACCAACACATTCCCCTCCACAAGCTACAGGCTGGAATAGGAGATGAAACTCCTTAGAATAGAAAGAAGAAGAAATTGAAGTTTAGAGTCTCTGAATGTAAGAATTTTACTTTTATAAAAGATTAGTCCCTTGAGGAATAAAGAAGTACAATGAACTACAATATAAAGTTATAGCTTTAATTTAGAAACAGATATATTTCTGCTAATTTTAAGATGCCATAAATGAATACAGGCAATTCTGTTTCACTCCATGCTGCTGCAGATTCTAAAACAGTCTTAAACTCAAAGATTTTACCTTTATTATCTAGGTAACAACACAACAGAATGCCAGCCCTGACCTATGACTAATTGTTCCCAAATTAGAGGTTAAATTTCATGTGTTCTAATCACCATGCCAGTAATCAGTCATTAAAAACATATAAGCAAAAACCTGAACACTACTTGACATATAAAGAACTTCAAAAGGCATACCAGAATTGGAAGAATTCCACAAAGGATACTTAATTTTGCTAGTTGGATATATATATGGTTTGAACATTTCTGTCAAAGTCTGAAACCAGCTTTAAAAAGCCCATTTGAAACAAAACCTAGAATTATTTCTGAATATTTGTCTTTTTACAGTGCAGTTACTTGAACTATGTGCCAAGCTTACTACTTAGTCCTTCTAGGCATTCTTGCTATAATTAACAAGTAATAGGTTTTTAAAGTATATTTTTCCAATCTAGGACAAAAAGTTATCACATTACTAAATTCTCATCTGAACAAAACCAGATGTTTTCACCTCAAACTTAAGATAGCTTCTAGATGCTTTACTATTAGATATGCTGTAAAGATGCTTAAAAACCCAAAGCCCTGATTTGCAAGACCCTCTAAAAAACATTATGCAAAAGTCATTCCTGCTAAACGCAGTTATGATGCAGTTTAACACATTCGATTTGACAATTTCTAATTCTACAGCAAGTCACACTACTCTGTCCTGCTTGTCCATGTTCCAGCATTACAGTGAGCTAGAGAGAGCAGCCCTGCATGGAGGTCGGTACCAGCGCCGATTCTGCCCTATTCCATAAAGGCTCCTTCAGCATGAAGCAGGTCCTCTGTTGAAGGTTATTAGAGCAATATTGTTATCATCCCCATGACCCTTGCCCATGACACAGAGAAAACACATTTTCTGGCCACAGTCATACCCATTACTCATTGTCAGTCATCAGTCATGTGCCCCTGAAGTGAAGAGAGAAACTTCTTGCTGGAAAGCAAAAGCTTCACAGGTCACAGGCCGTGGCACCGTGTTACATCACACTACTCTGTCTTTTCTGGCAGTTCCATCTTGCTGGCTTTGGAAACAAAAATTCTAATAACTATAAATAATGTCTCATAAATTGTGCAAATCACATACCAATTTACAGAGAGGTTTCACAATTTAACAAAATACAACTCAGTCATTTCAAAGTTTGTAATGTGTAACTCAACATGCCTCGAACAAAAAAAAAGGTAAAAAGAAGCTGTAGAATATACAAACTTCTTAAGTCAGGATGATAAAGAAAAACACTTCCAAAACAAGCTTTCCTAATAAAGGCTTCTGAATCAGAGCTGGCTTGCATTCAGTTAATGCCATTGTTACAAATAATCCGATATACTCTTGATAAAATATTTTTAGTATTGCCACTATTTGACTCCAGCATATTCAAACCAGCTGAAGGTCATTATAAGGATGAAGAAAGAGAGAGGGGAAAAAAAAAGCTTAAATAAATGAAAATCAAATGC
>JAUBOD010000351.1:2655627-2674623 GCA_032353885.1 Nothura maculosa | reverse complement strand
TTGCATAATTGCAATATGGTATTCCTAGTGCATGACAGGCATATCTTTAGAAAAAAACTGTTTTTTAAAAAAATACTACTGTTAAACTAATCTGTAATCTACTGTTTAGAAATCTTCACAACTGATATCTCTTGAAGCTCAAATCTGTAATCGGGTTTACATCCAATAGTTTTCCCTTTTTATCTATATAATTCTTTCTGAAGAGAGAGTTACTGTTACCAGTTCCATCTCCAAAACTGCAAGATTGACACACTTTGTCAAACAGAGCTCTCAAAACTTAAAATAAAGGTTTTGGTAAACTTTGTTAGAGAGGAAAAAGACAAAGCACTTCCTGTGTTTTTGTCAGAGTTCATTAAGAAATAAAAATATGATAACATCCAAATTCATCATCGTAATTTAGAAATACAAGTTTATTTTGTCACTTACAAAATTAATCTTGCATCAAGTTAACACCAAAAAAATAGAATAAACTTAATACTCTGCATTCCTCTTAGAACTCGGCTAATAAAACCTTAGTAGCGTAAGTAGTAGACTACAGATCAACCTCAATTTTCAATATGCCAATGTAAACATTTAAGGAACAAAAAACAATTCTTATGATTCATCCAATTTAATCATTGCCACTTTCTTACCATGAAGTATACACGGTCAGGTCATCCTTCTGCTTACTGACATACATAGAAGCATGTCTCCTGTAATTTGGTCTAGACCAGAAATACCGGGAGAACATTCTGCAGCAGCATAAACCCATTTCACATCTTAGCAATAAATATCTTTTGTTGAACAGCAGGAAATTCTCACTGCATATATCTTTAGAATTAAACTGGACTTTCAAGAGCTGTTAAGTAAAACAACTTGTTAAATGACATATCACATTCCATGAAATGGAATGTACGTGGTGTCCCTACACAACCCACATCCTCCCACCAGAGCTGTAAACTTCAATGCTCTTTTTGTATTTCTTGTTTAGAAAGAAAAAAAAAAGACAAAATTATCCAAATTTTATAAAAGTAACTCTCCATGCTCCAACATAATGTCTTATCACATTTTTAAGGATCTAGAAAAGGAAAAAAAGGAAATTTACTCAGATTCCCGATCTCAAAGCAGCAAAACAAACCAACCACCAAGCACTAAGATCATCTCTACAGAGATGATCAGAACAAAATCAGAACAAAAGAGTGAAAGTGCCCAGGGGTCTGCACATTCTTACACGATACTCAAATCTCCATAAAGGGTACTTTAAAACTCAAGTTATATGTTAAATTTGTGCATATTTGTATATATTCATAATACACTTGTTATCTCAATGTCCTTTTAAATTGTCCATTTGATGTTTTAGAAAAAAAGCCTGCAGCTTTTTCCATAAAGCTTAAACATAGATGTCATCTAACTGAAAATCATTAAGCTTTCCTATCTCTCCCACGGGATTTCCAGCGTATCAACTTCATTTCAAAGTTCATATGAAATCTAAAGTAACCTTTCACAGGTAAAATTAATTTGTTTTAATTAGAGATTGTTTATAGTTACTTAGAGCCATTATAGTTTTGCTCAGCAACATGACCGTGTAAAAAATCTAAAATCAGATGAAAGGAACTAAGACTAAAGGAACTTAATGTCTTAAACATTAAAGAATCAAATCAAATCAATTACTTCAAATAGGATGTATATTAATCCTTCATGGCTATTGCCAAAGCTAAGGGAATGCTTAGTCTCTTGGGAAGTCAACTTCTAAAGATGAGTGCTGCCCAATTCCTGTTGATCATGTGTTTTCACTGCCACTAAGAACATTATGTCCAACTAATGACCAAATGCTACTGAAAGAAAAGCCCTGGCTGCCGCCTTCACGTCGCTTCTCTTGCACCACCATGAATACCTGTGCAGCCACACAGTAGGGTGAAAAGCAAATGACGACTCACTGGAATGTTTTCTTTTTCAGCTAAATCAAAAAAGAAGGTGAGCTAGATGATCAAGTTGCTATTCAAGTGTTTCAGAGCTGGTGAGGAAAGGGCTGTGAAGCAAAGATGCAGGGGAAATTTTAGTATCCCTTTCATTGACAGCTCCTTTTTGGATGGTTTAATGTGTCTCACAAAACTCTATTAGCTAGTCAGTTTGTGTTCACCTCCTCCACAGCAGTCAAAAGGAACTTCACACCTCCACCCTCCAGTGATAGTAGAGAGGAATTAATTGGCTTCTGTAACTGAGCTACACGTTAATTCAAAGCTCATCAAAATCACTAAGTTTTAGATCACACCTTTAACGATGTGGAAAGTAAAAGTACAAAATAATGTCTGGTAACAGCAGCTATTTCAACCAAGCACCTCTTCTGCCAAGTTCTAAAAAGCATCCAGGAAACATTCAAGACACCATTTGAAATATCTTAAAAATATAATGCATGTGCTTCATATGGGGTGAGGGTTTTCTGCGGTTCCAATCAGAAAACAAAAGCACAAAAGTATCCAAGGTTGGTTTTCAAAAATCTTCATTCTCCTCCCCCATTCATTCTATAATCTGGGAAAGAAAAAAAAAAAAAAATAAGCACATGTCAGAATAGATCCTGTTATATCCTCAGTCCCTTAATTTATGTATTTTCTGACCAATCAACTCTGTCTGGTGGATGTTTCTGCCAACAAGTATTTGCTCAGTTGTTTGTGATTCTAAATTCACAACAGCTATTGTCATAAATGAAAGGTGGGTTCTCAGCTGAATAGCTTAATTGTATGTACCAGGAATACATTTTAGAGACAAAGTGAACATTGAAAATAATCTGGATCTGTGTTCAGACTCTATTTTAGAATCTAAATTTTGATTAATTCCAAGAATATCTCAGTGAAATGACTAATATCCCAGAATCACTACAAATCACTGCAACAGAAAAATAAATATCCATTTTGAAAAAATAATATTGTAATTTTTTGAATGGTAACACTACTGTCTCTTATAAAGATCTCAATACACCATCAAAACAATACGAATCCGGATCAAAATTAAGCTGAAAATACTGGCTCATAAGATCTCCTCTTGGAGACCAAATCAGCAAACCAAGAAATCAGCAAGTAGATTTTAAGAACTATATTGACAGCACCTAAAGAAGTATTCTTAACCAAAAACAGCTACAGAGTAAGTGACTTTTCTACTTCTCTACTGAGAACTACCATCAACCAGACGCTGGATGGAGGGCGAGCTTCCAAAAAGCAGCTGCACACTAAGCCTTCTCCTAGACTATGATATGGGATCTAATTCTCATCTCTAAATATGAATAGTCAAGTTAATCATCCACTTCACCACTGGAAAGCAAAGAAATAGGGGCCTCACTAAACCTCGCATAACTGCAACTAGTGAAACTTTATAAGAATTGCAAAACTCACAAAAATCACAAAAAAGAAGGAAAAGAAAACTTAACGTAGTGAGGGGGACAGTTGAAAAATTCAATGGGGAAAAAACAAGCTGTTGGAAAAGCGGATGGAAGAAAATTAATAGTGGCAAGTTTTAGGCAGGAATACTAAGACAAAGTTTTCAAGAGTCTTGTTCAAAGCACTACAGAAGGCAACAAAATAAAAAAATACATCTTTGACTCTTTAAAATATCCTCTCGATACGTCAAAATTCAAATAAGCCTCCCAAAACTCAACCTCGCAAGAATCAAATGTGATCCACATTAAGAGCAAGAATCCAGATAAGTCTTTCCATAATACCTTGATTTTCCCTTTCATTTACTTTAAAGGTTAACAGCAAACATCAAAAGTTAGCAGCACCAGCAAATAAGTTAAAAATACATCATCTAAAGTGGTAAAAAATTATTCTTAATACAAATAAGACTAAATTCAATAAAATTGAATTTCTGCATGAAACAAGTACTATTCATCACTCTTAAATGGGTGAACAGTATGCAAAACATGTTAAAGCAAGTCAGATGATCTTTTAACAAAAAAAATAGTCTCACTACTGTTAATTATTAAGAAATGTTTAAAGCAATATAATATTATTTACATTACTGACATTTTGTTTTCCAGTCTTTGTTAATGAAAGTAGGTCAGGTTATTTTATCTATAAAAATGGGAAACTAAAAAACAAGCATATTTGGAAGTCAGTGGACCTGCAGATGCATATTTTTCTCTGTTCCTCATTCCATTCATCCCAATTATTGTAGCCTTTTACAAAATTCCAAAACTTTACTACAGGTCTCAATTCTTGACACATAAACTAAAATCTTATCTCTTTATCAAAACACTTGAGTGTGTTAAAGGTATTTACCATATAGCTAGAAATGTTTCATTTACAAAGATATCATTTTAAAATGCATACTTGTGACAATCACAATTTCAATTTTAATATAACTACTAAAATAATCTGAAAAAAATTAATTAGAAATGCACACAGTTAAACAAGATACAAATAATGAAAAGAGAAGGTAGACATTTTCTGTAAAAAAGTCAAGGCTTGAGATATAAATATAAAATCATTATTATTCAGCAGTACATCTGTGTATGCTAATTTATTAGTATGTCGATAAACACAAGCTTCTGAAAGGTCGTCATCTTTTTCCCAGACACCTTTTACACAAGCCATGAAAGCTCACTATTCAGGAGTAATTGGGTAGCAATCTCATGACAGTGGAGGACACCACTCCAGCAAAACACTGCAGTAAAGGAGGACTTACTGGCTTTACATGGGTAGGAAGGGTGGTATGTTCTCAAAAGTGTATTTTGAAGTCACGTGTCTTGGTTAGGGGTATGACAAGGTGCTTAAAACTTTAAATAAAAATCAAAGCAATATTGAAAAGTTGATTGCTTCATTGCTGACTTTCAAAGTGCAATGGGCAAATCTGTATCCATGAAATTCACAGAATTAACTGCTATAAAACATCTTTCTTGTTCATTTTGTTGTGTATTTCTATTTATATACTTCCCTCTGTCCTTAGCCTTAGCAATACTGTTCTGAGTTACTGATACTTTTTCCTTCTTAGTTACATTCTCAGTTTTCTTATCTTGGAGGCTACTGCACTGGCCAACCAGCTTCAGCACTTGCCAACAAAAATCAGATCACTGTTCACACATTCCTGCATTTCTTCTCAGTCGCTGCTGAATACACTATCTCCACTACTTCTGCAGATGATTACAACCCAGATAATTGAATGGAATTTGTGAGGCACACAATGAAACTTATAGTCACGTAATTCAACTGAATCTAAGATCACACTAAACCTCAGCTACAGTTATAACTATACAAATCTTGCAAGTCTTCATGTAAAAACAAGTGTATTAGTGATGTCAAAAAGAGTAAGAATTGAATACTATATCAGTACTAATATAAACTGTGCTAATCTAGACTTTTGTCGAGATGATGGTTGCATAAAAAAATTAAATGCACTTTTATAAAAACAAGTCATCTTTCTATAAAATTTCAGGCAAAAAGCCACAAAACAGTTGATAAATTTTTATACCAATTACTAAAGAAACTTCATATTACAAAAAGGTACTGTCAAGGTGGCCAATAATCATAATGAAATAATGGTTTTATTGATTTAACAATCAAGACACTATTGGTTATATTTCAAGATTTTCTTCTTTTAAAACCATCACGGAAACAATCCAGTTAATGCAACTTGCTCATCTATGATAATGTATGTTCTCTAGTAAACAGTACAGATACATTATTTTGTGCCAAATATAATAAGAACATGTAGATTAAAAAAAGTGTGCCGAGTACCAATAAAAACAATTTATTCTTAACTTTATCAACTCTATTAACCTCACAGTTTTTAAGTACTAGTAGAAGAAACTTTACAGACTGATATATATCAGGCTATTAATTGTTCTATGCTACTACTTTTAGTGCAAAAACTGGAAAATGATAATCTATTTTAAGAAATATACTCAAAAGATGTCTTGTTCTAGTCAAGTAGCTAGATGTTTCCAGGTTAAATAAACCTTTTCTGCCTTGCCTTCTTCTCAAATATCATACGGTGCGATATGTGATATGACCACGTTACAAGAGTAAGACACCTTTACTGAAGCATTTTCCTCTGTATTACTGTTTTATCTGCAATAGAATGGCAACATATGATATGAATAGAAGAACATGTGTATCATGGCCAAGTTAACACACTGTGATTTGGTGCAGTCTTTAAACCATGAATCCAATCTGCTTTGGTTACATCCTCAAATGTTGTACTACTTTGTTATCTATTCTATTTTTTTCCAAATCCAGTCATACAGCAAACCTAGAAGTTCAGTAGAGACTAAAGATTACTGCTTTGTACATAATACATCTCCAAGGCATTTCCTGAAAAAGCCTGTGTCCACTTTTTTTTATGTTTAGGAACAGTCATGTAGATTTTATACATACCATCCATCAATTCCTTCTCTCTTGCACACTATGAGTTGCAAAAAGGTAAAATATCCTGGATACCATACAAAAACACCATCCATTCTTCTAACACTTCAAAATTTTTTCAAAGCATGTATGATGAAGAACATGTTTCACTAAACACTTTTCCAAACAAGCTAGTGCCGAATTTGAAAACTATTATGAAAGAATATTCAGTCAGAAATGCAAAATCTGCTAGATAATTCATATTAGCCAAAGATATTATTTACCAAAGTTATTCTAAAGGCATCAGAAGTTAAACATGGTTACTTTAAAAGCACTATTCACATTACACATCCAAACAAAACGCTATCATTGTCTGGTGCAAAGGAGGCTGACTGCAAACACTTTGGAGCACAACAGGCTCTTTATTGTAGAGGTAAAGGGCTTTACTAGTTCAAACAATTGGAGTTTTAACAGAACTTCCCTGAAATCTTGTTTAGTTGCTGGATAAATCTTCACTGAAAATACTACGAGCAGTAGCTTTATAACACATTCGGAGCATGACTTCTGGCAAGACATTTGCTATCTTGTTTCTACAAATTCAGTGTGACTTTTTCCATGTATATGGACACAAGTGTTGCAGATCTGTGTTGATGTAAAAGTCCTGTCCTTTATACATGTGCATGTATGGGAAGAGGGAGGGAATGTTTGCTTTTAAATAGTCAGCACAGCTTGTCAGTACTTCTAGACTCCAGATTTAGAACAGAAAGGTTTCTGAAGTATTTTATAGGCAGCAATACATCCAAGTCAGCTATGTATCTGCAGGCAAGCACATCTGTTACATAGGTGTACACCTGCAGACTTCTACAAGCCTCCCCTGTAGTTTACACCAATTTATAGCAGAATTTATAAAGGAAAGCAACTGGATTCCATGAGTAATATAAGTAAAGCCTTAATTATGACTTTCAAAATAATTACTTGGTGCCAGTTCTAACACTACTTCTTATCTGAACAGGCTTTAAGAGCCCAAAAGGCACTAAAGACTGAGTACACTCAGATTATATTCATTTTTATTCAGAAAGAAATTTCTTAGAAGTTTGTATAAAGTCAGAGCTCCACCAGTTAACTTCACTATAGTGCACAACCCAGAGAACAGAATATATCTTTAGCTGTTAACTAACAAAGTTTGTATTTGCATGCAAAAACAATCTGAAAAGAAAATCAAAAATAGAAATACATAAATAGCTTCCAGCATTAATTGCCATCCCAAAGCTAATAAATTTTAATGACTTCAAACTTGTTCCTTGAAGGCAAACAATGGACATGACCAGCACAGGCGCTGCTTTCTCATTCCAACAAGATTAAAATTCCACAGCACCTCCAAATGCAACTGCTGTGAAGACATGGTAACATGGCACTATGCAGCTGAAAAAGTCTATTCAGAAAATCTTTTCCCAAAATGTACTCATTTTGCCTTTTCTTCCCCCCCTTTCCACATTCTCTTTCCCAGCATATGAATTACTTTGTTTTCATATAGTTTGCAAGAAATCTAATTTTTCATAGTAAACAGGTCACAAAGTTGTATATCACATACAAAAGAACTTAAGTTTCAGAAAATGCAACACAACGAAAACAAAAACACAGCAGAATCACCTCAGTAGAAGATAAAAATGTTTTTCATAATGAACCATGCAAAATCTAACCAACTAACATCCACGTTGTTTTAACTGATGAAACAAAGCTATTGGTGTCACTAGACCTTCATATGAAGCATTCGAAATACTTTAACCATCCTTCAAGCAAATATTTAGAGATGCTGCATGTAGGAACAATAAAAAAAAAGTTGGTACAGAGCAAACTACTTAATTTTATAGGCACAACTTAATACAAACTTAACCTATAAATAATAATATTTTAGAATATGAAGTATCAGCAAAAAAGTCAATGAAAAATAACTTCAATTTCTATTTGAGAACAAAAAGAAATCAAAGCTACAGATATTTCAAATGTCATGAACAAATAACATTTATTTTTATTCTTAAAAATATTTTAATAGTTTGAGGCTAATTATGTACAGTTTTATTACAGAATTAACTTATGTTTTACTTTAAACATTGGATTGTTCAAAAACTACATTAAATATAATCTAGTCAAATTTGACACAGAGAGCTTTAGCTTCAGCTTTCGAAATATTCAATGTTGCTTTTTTAATGTTTATAAATGTCTTCATACTAAGTTTGTTTCATCAACCTGAAAGCATCAGCTTTTCAAGAAGGCTTAAATTGCTAGATCTAAAAAAACAACCCAAGATCCACTACAATTATGTTCTGTGCTCAGTGAGATCATAAAGCCACTGAAGATTAGTAAGCTGACATAAGAAATTCACTCTGCCAGAAGAATTAATCTAGCTCATATGCTGCTTTTTACTGCCATATTTCCTCAGGGGTGCTCAAAAATCCAGGTACTTCAAGTTGAAAAAACACTTGGCTCCTGCATCTCATTAGAGGAAAGCTTCTGTGCTTTATGAAAAAATAAACAAAACAAAAAAGCTAACTTTTTGAGTGAGGACAAGAAACTGAAGCACAGGAACATGTCATCTCATCTGATAAACACAAGCCAGAAGATACTTTCATATTGCCAAGAGTATATGCCCTCTCTGTTACATGCATATACATAACAATCACTTGCACCTCCCATTCACATGATGGAGCAATGGCATACAGATATCCACCAGGATAAACCCAAGGAATAACCACAGACAGCTCTCCAGGGCTTTCTGTAAGAAACTGTGGCCCTCAAATTGAACTACATTATTAACAATTATTCGACTTAAAAAGGAAACAAGCCTAGTGCATTTTCCTTAACTGTCCAAATTTATTCTGTGCAATTAAGTACCACGTGAACAGATCATTTTATTTAACCTGGCCAGGCAGAGAATTCTCAATTCCACAAATTCCTGTTTTCAATTCTTAGGCTTTAAGTAATTATGTTCATTATAATATCTTTTAATATTTAAATATATAGTGATATAATACAATGAAGACGATTAAGGGAGTGGGCATCTATTGTATGAGGAAAGACTTAGTGAGCTGGGCCTGTTGAGCCTGGAGAAGATTTAGAGGGGATCTTATTAGCATGCACAAACACTTAAGAAGAGAATGATGGGGCCAAACTCTTCTCTGTGAGCCATCAACAGGATAAGGGGTAATAGGTACAAATTAAAACACAGGAAGTTCCATCTCTAAATGAAGAACTTCTTCACTGTTAGAGTGACAGAGCACTGGAACATGCTGCCCAGAGAGGTTGTGGAGTCTCCTTCTTTGGAGATATTCCCAATCTGTCTGGGTGTCCTATGCAATGTGCCCTGCACTTCCCTGCTTGAGCAGGGAAGTTGGATTAGATGATTTCTAGAGGTTCCTTCCAACCCCATCCATTCTGTGATTCAGTGATAATACATAATTCATACCTAACTATAATATATAATTATTATATTACTATGTATTAAATTGCATATATTGCATAATATAATGTATTATGTGTTTTATGTAATTATAAAAATGAAATTATCAATTCCACATCAGCTGGGAAAAGTATATCATCTTGAACTATTCGTAGTTATGAAAAAGTATAATAGGATTTCTATTTTATTTTCAAGATGAACTCATCCAAAGTACAAAATTTAAAAGCACTTTCCTGCCCTTACTAACTAGTCTTGCAGAACTGGCACCAAAAATGCACCCTTGCGGCACAGCAGGACCCTGCAAGACTTTGTCCACAACTCCTGGAATAAACTAAAATACTTAAAACAAAAATGTATTTCTGTTGGCTTATTCTTACTTTGCAAAGAAAATAAGGGGCAGGACAGAGTATAAAAAATAAAACTGTAGACATTGTTCAGAATGTAAATGAATGCTTGAATATACAGAGAAGATTGGTTTTCCCATGAAGCAAAGCTAACAAAATGCATATTTTTCTATGGCAGAAGTGTGACTGTGGAGGCTTCAATTCAATTATTATTCAATTCAATTATATTCCATTATTTCACACAAGTTCTATTTTGTTGCTTTTCATCTCTTAGTCTACAAAAAAAAAGACGGTAATGTAGTGGTTCATTTGCAAGCAAACTAAAAACACTAAAAAAGCCTTTCAATTGAGGCCAAATTTCAACAGGCATGGAAATCCCAAGGCCCAAGGAGGAGGGAGTATCTCTCCCATCTACAATACAGCACAGTTAAAGCACATTCTTTAACAGATCACTCTCGGTTGCATTTTCCCAACCCATGGCAATTCAAATTACTGGGCAGTAGGCCAAATTATTCATGAGGATAGTCACTAACTGCTTGTTTCCACAGTCCTGCTCCTACGTAAACAGCCTGCTTTACAAGGTGTTACTCTTTCTTTGTTCAAAACGCTTTTGAAGTAGCAAACAGTTGTTGGTAAGCATACCACCACTGTATTTCAGCTGCCAATTAATGTACAACCACTAAAAAGCTGATACTTCGTTAATACATGCCTGTTACAAACACATGTAGTGTTAGTTATGACATACACTGGGCAGCAGAAGAGATTACTGAAAAGGAAGTTTAAAAGTGTTAGGTCTGAGAGAAAAACTCCTTTCATCCCACAAGTTATCCAAACAATACATTTATCTCAACGTGAAACTAAAACGTTTCAGTGATGTGAATATCTCAAATTTTCTCATTTGAGACAGAAACCTTCCATGTTTGGTTTATAAAAAGGCACCTGAAAAGTTTTCAATTATAGTTTCAAATTATATGAGAAAATAAAAATAAAAGATACTACAAAAACAATGTTTTTTAACCAAAATTATCACTGGAATACATATTCTATCACTGAAATAAATATCATTGGAATTCCACTCTACTGGAATCATGCATCACATATGAAAAATTGTAAATAAAAAAAGTGTTCGAGGAGTGTCATTTAGCAATTTCTCAAAACTGCTTTGCATTTTACTGAGACTTAAGTCTTCCACTGTTCAGTGAATTATTTATTTAAACTTGTAGTACTGACAACCTTACCAATTAAAGAATACACAAATACTCCCATACAATCATCACGGAAACAACCACATCATGGACCCTGAACAAACAACTTCACTCCTTGGGACAAAGCACTAACCTTGTTGCACATTTACTCAGGCAATTCAGGAAGGCAGAACTGTCAAAGAGTTTACTAGCATGACAAGCTATCCTGAAAATTAGTACGATTTGGGGTATTCTCAATCAATCTCTGCTCATGCACCACTTCCAGTAAGGACTCTGTAAAAAACAAGAATCATTAGGCTACATCCTACAGGCATAAGAGTCCAACACAATAGCCCTTCTCTTTTCAAGATCAATCAAGTTTTCATCCATTTTGAACCAGATAAGTCAACATTCCTTTCTATTGTTATGCTAAGATGTGTCCATTCTCTACTTCACCATCTTGCTACCTAAAGGGAAAAGTGAGCAGTAAGGCACCGACTAAAACATTCAACAGAAAGATGGACAAAACTGAATCTGGCAGGCGTCTGGTCAAAGACCTGGCCAGAGCCAAAGTTTAGGGGGAGCCTAATGGTCCCCCACTGACTGAAAAATATCTGAAAAAGAATATGCATTAACATACTCAAAGAAAGAACAGGATGGGTTGTGTTGGAAAGAAAAATAAAAGATTTTTCCTTAATACCTTAGAAGAGCTAGTTAGCCACACCTATGACTGGAAGAGAGAAGTCACTAACCAGTACAGACACAGTCCTGCAGGGCTTCATCTCAGATCAGCCTTCCTCAGGCATATTGTAACAACAAATTCCTCTACCCACAATTTAACCTATATCACTAACCTGAGCGAACCTACTCAGGATATCTTCATCTCTCTTAGTCTGCCCATTCTTCTGTTCCTGGATCTAAATTCTCAGTTTACTGTACCCACCTATCTGGACTCAACAAGTCTCCCATCCAGAGCAAAGCTCATATTTTCACACAGTGCAGGCTGTTTCCCAGCCCCTACAGGAAATAACTCATGATCTTCGAGCAGTTAAATGCTAAAGAAGGTCTGTCATTTAGAATTGCACATCAGCATGTTCATGTCTAAATAAATTTTGCTGGCCACTGGTATCTCACACTGGTATCTCACAGTTTTCTTGACAAAGCAGGAACATTTTTCCCATCAGTGACTGTCACTATATCATCTGCAGTACTAGTTTTGTGAAAATGCATCTATTATAGGTTCCTTCATATAGGTGCTTCAAGTAATTAAGACATCACATTTCAGAAGTATGCCCTAACACAAGTCACATGAAAAAAAAGCTAGCAGTGACATTAAATACTTCCAGGAAGTTTGTTATGATTTTAAACACACACATTTCTATACAATAGGTTTGGATGTTTCCTCAACACTTCATAGATGTGGAACTAGAGTTCAGCCTATAAAAAGTCAGAACACTATTCAGGAGCAACCGCATCAATTTCAAATCAGCTGAAAACATAAGAGCTTTCCTAACATTACTAAATCCATTCTAATTCTTCACTTCTAATTCTGCACTCTTCACAGACTGCAACACTCTAAATTCATACCTTCTTCAAATGCTGGGGCTATATTTTATTATCAAAACCGGCAGCATAACAACAATTCTGCCGGTCCAGTACAAGGGGCCAGGGAACAGGGACTAGCTGCTGGGCCTGCCACAGAAGGCAACCTGCCCCTTGGCTGGCAGGTTTGCAGCACTAACACGGAGCGAGTGCTGCAAGAGCTCTGGGAATCACAGGTTCAGACCCTGCAACCACAGCTTAGCTACTGTCTGGCTCTGCAGCCTTCCAAGGGAAATGCACAGTTCAGATGCCATTTTGCTTCCTGCAGTCAGCATACATAAGTGACTGCAAGTCTTCTTGCAAAAATCCAATCATCACATACATACAAAATCCTGAAGATGTTTCTACTAAAGTTCTCCCTGGCAGGATCACTTCACAGAAACATTAATATTGCAGAACATTGCTCAGTATGTGGAAAGAAAACTACTAGAATGTAATATCTATTATTTGTAAATCTGTGGGCAAAGACTAACTCTTGCTTATGAGCAAGTCATAAAATCCAGACTGGAACAAAAGAACTTTCCTCTGCTTCCCAGATAAACCTTGCAACTCCAGAAGCCGATTTTCAGAAGTACACAGCACCCAACACTTCAATTTATGAGAACTAAGTTTTAAACGTGCTTAACCTTGCTGCCTTCTCCCACAGTCTTGTTAGTTTTCCACCAAGTGTGTATTTTGGAAGAAGGATAAACAGAGACCAGCAAACAAACCAAACATCTTAGGTGAAACCTTGCTTTAGAAAAAGAACAAGGACCAGCACCTCCTCCCACACACTTTCTCCCTCTTAGCCAAGGATTAAACATAATGTTCCTTTTCACATACATCACAGCATCAAACCACATTGAGCATCACCCTTATTCACAATTCCAAACCTGCCCTTCCAGGAGGCACACAGTATCTCAAGGAAATAGGTACTTTTTTTTTTTCTTTTTCTGGAAGCTAAACTACCAAATACTTATTTTCCTGCCTGCAATTTTCTGCAATCCCTCTGCCTCCATACAAATTTTTCAACAGTTTTCTCTCACTTTGACAACCATCAAAAGAAGAAATTCAAGTGTTTCTCAGTTTGAAAGAAACATTACTACTGTATCTACTCATCAAATTGAATATTTCTATGTCAGTTCTGTCTGTCATCCCATGCAATATGACTTATTAAACATACTGTATGATCAAGTCCAGAGCTGGTGAAGATATGACTGCAGAAAAAGATGTAGACAAACTCTTAGATGCAATGCAATTTACTTTGAATATAGTTCTCTCACCCCAATCATCTGCTGAACAGAACACTTTCTTAAACAACTAAAAAAGCCTGTCTCCATCTTTTCTCTCACTAATTTCCTGTTAATAAACCAGCAGAGGCCGCTAAAGACCATTTATCATCTCAGCAGAACGGAACACCCTTTTCCCTTTATGTTTCAACAAAATATTTAAACTCTAGTGTTTTTCTGCCACTTCTTAATTTTGTATCTGTGCTTCCACCAGTACAAGATATGTCAATAAAATCCATTTTATTCATAAGAATTCTGGATTGAACTCTAGTAATAAATCATAACCTATGCCTGTATCTGCTGCACAAAGTCTATCTCAAGATTCATACAACTCAAGCCTGACACTTCTGCTGTGGAATCAATCCAGGTTTCCTCCCTTAAGATTCTCCACAAATTCTCACAGCACATGGAATACCTTCATTACTCTCAAATTTTCTAATGGCAATGAAACTTCAGTTTCTGTTAGCCAGTTTCTGTGGCCCCAGCTACACATTTTATTTTCAGCTTCAGGAACATCATGCAACTCAAAACTGGTTATACACAGCAATGACAGAGTGAAATATTTCATACGTCTGTTCTTTACAGGTATTTACAGGTACATTTCACATCATTTTGTATACTTACAGACAGACACTAACACTAAGACCTTTTATCTTAAGCATAGGCTCCAAAAGACAAAGATTATCACCTATATTGGATATCGCACTATAAGGAAGATAACCACTCACCATAGGTGAGCGTTCCAGATATTTGATTCCTACAGGAAAAATCATCGTAGAAAACAGCACAAGAAAGAGGAAACAAAACTGTAAAATCAGGCTTTTCAACACATACTAAATTATGTGTTTTAGTTCACCTAAAATGTCACTGAAGAGAAGCAACCTTCAAAATTCTAAAAGAAGCAGGGCAGGCAGGAAGTTCTGTAGCACTTAAGCAACGTTTTGATTAAATTTATTAACGAGATTACAAAGCAATACTCTCAGGTAACCCAAAGGACTGCACTCAGTAATCCAGATGGTCTTTTCCCCTTCAAGGTTTTATGATTAAATAGTCATTACTTGTGTAATTGAAATGCTATTTTCTACATAGCAATAAGATTAAATGTTACATTAGATAGTAGTAGTTGCAAACATATTGGCTATGAATCACAGACTTTGCTTCAGACTTCTATTTCTTCCTCACCTTTTTACCTGAGCAAGAGAACCAGTCAGACATACTCTAACACTTTATTTCTGACTTCAGAAATAAATCAACACAGAGACAGTTTCAGCTATTTAACTGATGCTTCCCACTTGTTTGTTCTTAATTTTAGGCTACAGCTTCAATACAATATTACTTTTATAATGTGCAATATTACTACAGCATTCTAAAACAGTATCAGCAGTTTGCAGCACAATTTTTGTAATACTTCGAGTCACAGCTAAATACCTAAAACCAAAAGAAGGGATCCTTTTATACAGAAGTACATGCCTCAATTTTTCAAAGCTATGGAAAAGTAACAAAAAACATCAGCTTTTCAATGGTTTCTAACTTTAGATCATCAGTGAAAGATGACAAGCAAATTAAAATAAAAATCCTAATTATAATGCATATACGCACTGCTTTATCATCAGTTACATTTCCCTGTGTCACAATCTCCTCCAAACATAAGTCTGCCAACTAGACTTAACAGGTCACATCAACAAGTTAACTACCTGAAATAAATCTGCATAAGACTTACATGTTTTCATTCAATCCCACAGGTGTGCTCAGCAACAACATTCTTTCTGAGATGACTCCCAACCAGGTTGCCCAACCTACAGAACATAGTTCTGAAACATTAGGTAAGAGTACTTCAAGTTGTCTTCAGCACTTGGGAAACTCAAGAACTGTGATACTACGAGACAAAAGAAATATCTAGCCCTAAGATCATTCCTAAAGCAAAAGTCCTCTTGAAATGGATCAAAAGTATGCGTGCTAAGTCAAAAAACAGAGTTTGCAACTACCAGAAAATCCTGAAGAATCACCAAAGATCATTCAGGAAGAACTGGACATGCCAAAACAGGAAAAACTATAATGCTGCTTCAAAAATGACTTTCTAATTTAAGTTAGGGTCTCATCAGCTAAAGCAACAGAAGAAAAGAAAAAAACTTAATGCATTGGTCAATGGGCAGCCTTCTCATGTGCACTGCATGTGGGTAGGCTTCCAAAAATGTAAATAAACTAAAATTCAGAAGACTGAAAGAAGAGAGCCAGAAGAGCACTCTGATTGTTCAAAGCCCATCACAAAAGCCCATCTCCATGCAATCAACCTGGCCTCATATTACAAGAGTTCCAAAAGAGGACTATAGGATGATAAAACAGCTGGAGAGTCCATTTTATACAAGTCAGACAAAGAAACTGTCTCGTTTAGCTAGGGTGGGAGAAATAGCTTATCTGCTTTTAATATTAAGCTTGACCAGTTTATAAACCTGTCTTCTACCACAGTGTTTGAAGCCCACAGTACTGAAAAATAGTAAAGGCAAAGAAACAAATTGAATGTAGAATAAATTATAGTATGTTTTGTATCAAAGACAGCTCATATCCAAATAGTGTAACCTTTTAATTACTACTGCACTAGAAATCACTTATAAGTAGAGTTAGTCTACATATATTTAAATTAAAGGTTTGATACAACATTCCATAGGAAATTTCTCAAAGTACATGTGAGGTAACAATTGAGGAAATAAGAACTAGAATAGGTTACATTCAAAATGTAAATTATCATGAGAGAAAGACGTCACTGGCAGCAATCCTCAGAGCTCAGTACACTGAAGCAATCTCATAAATTCATTAGTAGGAAAAAAGGAAGGACTATATACATGCTCAAGAACTTTCTATGTGTGTCTCTAAAATGGAAACCATCTCCGGTGCAGTAGTTATCTGGGGAACCAGAAAGAATTTTTCTTTCTTTTTGAGGCAGTGGAGATTGACCACTTTTAAAGAATGGCAACCACGGATGGTGTTCAGCTTCTTTCCAAAGCTTGCCTCATATCTCTTGCTCTCAAGTTGAGGGCAAACAAATGGTCCAGTCTAGCTCCGGTCCAAGTTTCCTGGGTCAGCTAAAGAGGAACCTCAGGTTTTGGTTCCACATGTTTAGAGTGATGCCTGAACTCAGTGAATAATAAAGAATTTTACTTAACACGCATCCTGCTCTTGGAAATACTCACAATGTCCTCAGTCACTTCCTTCTTTAGCTGGCATACTGTGTTGCAGTTAGATTTCAAATATATATTTTAAGTTTGCTCCAGGGTCTTGGGGAATACCCTGAAGGCTTCTCAAAAACAGACCCTTATCACCGTTGCCAAGTTATAATATGGGACTGCACTTAACGACTCGGGCTAACCATTCCAGCCCAGCGCTGAAGCAATGTGGTGGTTCAAGTGTTTCACAGTCCTTGATGTAGTAACCATGAGTTCCAAGCAATTCAAGTGTGCATCTTCTTTTGGAAATCTGAAGAGATCTCACAAGTGACATGTAACTAAATATTTAGGACACCCTAGACATTTACTGATTTGATTGAACTTCTTTTACATTCCTAAAACATTCCAGCTTACACACTTAAAAGCCTTATATTAATCTTGAAAGAAGCTTTCTTTCAATGATTGTATTTTATTACAACTTAATTGCATCTCACAGAAAGACAAAGGAAACAGCAGACAGCATATCCCATATTCACTGCTCTCTAAGAAACCTCAGCTCTACTTCGGACTCAACAAGCACCGCCAGCACGGGCGCAGCCGATCCACCCGTTGAGCCCTTCCTCTCGGATGCGGCACCGCGCGCTGTCACCCCACACAACTTCCCAGCGCCGCATCCACAAGCACCTGCTGTTTAACACACAAACAAGCCACCACCTTCAACCACGACCCACACACGCAGCAGCAACGCTCCACCTGCCAAGAACTGCTTCAAACATCAGGAAGGGAGGAGGAAGAGGAAAAATAAACAAACAAAGCAGCCCCCGCGCCGAAGGAAACCTGTTGCTTGCACCCAAGAAGACAAGGCAGCAGCAATGGGGGGAGCCTGCTTTTCCCCTCGACCTCGTTGCAAAATCCACTCCTAGTTGCCGACTTTCCCCCTTACCCCCCTGCCCCCGCCGCAAACACACGCATCGTTTTCACTTTCCCTCGCGTTAATCATTAAAGCGGCGAAAAGGGCAGGTTAAACGGTAAAGGGGTGGGGGAAGGGGAGAAGAAGGGAGACGCAGCCCCCCACACACACACACCGGGCCGGGCAAACACTCACTCGATGAAGTAGCTGGCTCCCTCCTCCGAGAAGCCCTCCTCCCATCCTCGGGGCAGGTCTGCGGCGAGGGAGAGGGGAGAAAGAAAGAGGAAAGAGAGAAGAAAGGGAAAGAAGGGATGAGAACTGCGCCCATGCCCTCGAGGAGCCTCAGTGGCCGCGGGGCGACCGTTAAGGGCGCGCGCGCGGCCGGGGCGGCCGTTAGCGCTGCGCGCGGCCGGGGGTGGGGGCGACCGTTAGCGGTGCGCGCGCGAGGCGGGGGCGCAGGGCGGCCGTTCCGGGAGCGCCGCCGGGCACCCACCTGAGCGGATCATGTGGCCGGAGTTGACGGGCTCCCCGGTGCGCGGGTGCAGCCAAGTGGTGGTGCGGGCCAGGTCGCTGGGAGGGAGAGGCGGACAAACATGCACCTGTTAGCGGCGCCCGCCCGCCCGCCGACGGCTCCCCGCGCCCGCCCGCCCGCCCGCCCGCCGCGCCCCTTACTCGATGAAGAAGACGCGGCCGTCGCCGCAGACGCCGTAGGACCAGTGCTCAGGTAGCGCGTCCCGCCCCACCGCCGCCGCCATGTTC
>JAUBOD010000351.1:2574509-2607873 GCA_032353885.1 Nothura maculosa | reverse complement strand
TATTTTCGCAACCATTCTGCCAGAGGTTTGTCTTTAAAAGAACCTGTCACTCCATATTCCACTTGAATTTTCCTAAGCGTATCTGAAGCAGGAACAAGCTCCACCATGCCTTGATGAAAGATATAAAAGTGTATTTACTATCTTTTTCACTTGAAATGTTATTTTATACTGTAATGACACAATATGATTAAAATTTTCTTGACAGTATTAGACTTCCTACCTTAAATTTGAATTCTTTCAAAACCCAGGTAAAAACACTTCTATGAGTGCACTAGGCATTTCAGACTATCTCACCAAGTGGGATGTGAAACACGTAACAGGAATAGGAATCCAGCTTACGCTGTTGCAGTTGGTTGCAGTTGCTAGAATGCTTATATAAAAGCATACTTGGACTCAAAGCTTTATATAAATGTTTTGGATATAATAAACAGCAATGAAATATTGTGATACCTCTATTTTTCATGCATGGAACAAATTTAGGTAATCTAATCACTTTAATTGTTTCAAGACTGTAAGTTAAAAGAGATGTGTTGCCGTAAAAATAAGGCAGAGCAGGCTCCTCATGTAGCATCATGTGGCAGAGATCAACTAAAAGCATTTGTATAGATTATTCAGAAAATAGAAATAATTTTATTAATAAATTTTTACTTCCATCCAGTAAGAGTTATTACAGGCAGATCTATAATTTTTTTTTCTATTTTTCCTCTTTAATCCTTCAAATATTTTAGGAATATTTGCAGCAGCAAAGTAACATGCTACGTAATCAAATCACAGTTCATAACAGGAAAAAACAACAATTTTTCCTCTTAAAATCCCAAGTTTCACATAAATTGGCTCTTTTCTGTTATTTTTGCCAACTTAAATATGTGAGGAAAGTTGTAAACTTCATGTTTTCATCATGCTCTTCCAGAGCCTGTAGAAAGAAATTTTAATTTTTATATACTCTTTAACATATCTCATAAGAAAGTTCTAAAATCATTTCAGATACAGAATAGTTATATTTATGTAAAATGACTTTCATTCTTAGTACTATTAAAGATTTAAAGATATTTACATCATTTCAATTCCATTTTCAGTTCTGTGTTTTGTTTCCTGTTGCTTATCTTCTGGAAGTAATAATTTCTTAATAATTCCTGACTTTTTTCTTTTTCCTTTTTTTTGGTGTTTCAGCAGAAAAATCTTTCTAATTCAAATGTAGCACATTCAAAGTACTTTAAAAAATCAGTTTTGACTTGAACATTTTCAAAAAGTTACTTGTCATAAAAGGTTCAGGACTGCTATGGCAGAGCTATTTTCTTGTGTTGCAGCAAGCACACCAGCAGGGAAATCTGGCTTTTATCATTACACAAAGAACCACTGTTCTTTGACAGTGGACTTCATAAGAATGTCAGAATTCAAGCACAGAAATGCACATATAAATGGAATTCGGTTCTTGGGAAATTCAGGATAATTCTATTTTTGCTATGCTTGTGAGAAATATTGTATGCAAGATAGTTGACCTTCCCTTTTTTTCCCTGGCCCTGCCTCTAAGCAGAAATCAGCACAGCTTTACTATGAAGAGTAACAAAACACAAAGAAATTGAGATGTGGAACATCAGAGATAAAGATGGCATCTGGCTTTGCACCTCGATCTTTTCCAGTTGAGAGGCACTTGAATATAACCATCCGTAGATCCAGCCCTTCCTGCAGCCAGATCTTATCCATAATCTTAATCATCTGCAAAGCCAGCATATCTTGTCGCAGATCTTCTCCAACCTCAAAAGAAAAAAAGAAAAATTTAGAGATATCATATAACTTTCACAAAGCTGATGCTGGCAGATTTTAATTGCTTTTTTCTACTAAGTGTTACATTATACTACTTATTTCCTCACAGCTATGCACCTGAAGGGGTAACTGACAGAGTGCAATTAAGGTTTCACATGCACTTGACTTATTTTTCAGATTTTATAATGTGTTTGTGCATTGGTTAACTTCTGAAATTTTACTATTTAAAACCATCTTAAGCAAACAACGCATCCTCTTTATTTTTGTTGTTGTGTTTAATTCTTACATCTTACCTCTGAGAAGAATTAAGGGAATGGCTATTTGAGAGGAAACTGTACTTGTCCTTTACAGAAGCTATTAATTTCTAGTACTAGCACTTATCCTATGTAACTTTG
Organism: Nothura maculosa; assembly: GCA_032353885.1. Taxonomy (NCBI): domain Eukaryota; kingdom Metazoa; phylum Chordata; class Aves; order Tinamiformes; family Tinamidae; genus Nothura; species Nothura maculosa. The sequence goes on along the minus strand of JAUBOD010000351.1, from coordinate 2,605,714 downwards.
AAAAGACGGTACAGTTAACACTTATGTACGTATCACCTGGAAAAATACATAATTTCCTGCCTAATAAGGAAACCACAGGGGTATATTCAAGATTCCCAAGTTTTTGTTTACATAGATTCAAGTCAATGTTATAGTGAAGGCTCTCTGTCTCTTATCAAAATAATTCTTCAATGAAAACTCTTTTCAGCCATTTATTCTTTTTGCAACTGTTTATCTGTTAAGATAGTTCTAGACATAGAGCACCAAACTTGGAAAATAAATCTCTTGGTCTGCATTGAAGCTGAACACTATTTCATTCCTATCATCTATCATTCAATGATTTTTCTCCAATAAACACAAGAGCCTACCTTAAACATCACATTAATTTCCTCTCCCAGAGGGTCTGCATTTATCAGTGCAACCTTCAGTGGTACTGCATTAGAGCTGAAGAAGGAACATGCCTAAAAGTAGAATTCATGTTAATTCTTTTTTTTTTTTTTTTTAGCAACAAAACCCCACTATTTCCATTGGCACATAAGGCAGGACAATCACTGTGCATACCCAGGCTTCTTGAACTTGTGATTGTGGTGAACATAAGCTTTGAGTAGGAGCCTGTTGGCTGACACTCATTAATTCTTGTACAAAATACAGTACTACAACACGGTGAATTTTTAAAATAAGGAGTGAGCAAAAAGGGATAGCTATTTTTTCAGCAACTATTTAACATCTAAAAGAGACTATGGGAGGGCACGGATGAAAGGAGGTTTCACTGCTGTCTTACTTTCTGCTTTCAAGTATGCACGCGCAATTTAATATTTATTGTAAAGAAGGAAAGCAAAAGGAACCACATCCTTTGACAGGACTAAATCCAGTGTGAAAAAAAGTTTAAGCTCTTAATCAGGCACGACAGTATGATCAAGCCTATAGAAGAGCAAATACGACCAAAACTTGCAGAATTATAGAAAAAGGGATGTATCTTCTTCTCTTACATTATCACTTGCTGGATGTACATAACAAAATAAAGCTATTGTTTGTAATAGCACCTTCACTGATTTTTCCAGACTAAAACTTTTGCCTATGTAAAACTGAAAAATAATTTAAAAAAATTAAAAAATTCAGAAACACTGGACACACCTTAATATTTAGCTCTTTTGCCACAAGGCTAGGATTGAGAGGCAAACGGCATTTGTTCTTCAAGAAGAAGGACTGCACGCATTCCATACCATTCTGCAAGACAGCCTGCAAACAAACAAATAAATAGAATTTTAAAAGCCTGTTGTTATTTTCCTAACTGAAATGTATCTATAGAAAACTCTTGGACAACGATATCATAAAGCATTGTAAAACTGATACCTAACTTCTCTGTTATCAACAGAATGTCAAAAAGATTTATACTTTTACTGCTGTGTTAACTATTCAAATTACACAAACTTAGAAATACAGCACTAATATTAAATATCAAATCTTCCCATATTTCATACAGCATTCTAAAGATTTGATGTATTGGATTGCTTTTTGGGTTTACTCAGCCTAATCTTCTCAAAGATATTAAAAACGTAATGAACACACCTGTCTGGCAGATCCACTTGCTTGCTTTACTTTTTCTGCTACCATTCCAAAAAGCTGTACCAGTCTGGTTTGTTTCTCCAGCTCTTCCCTCAAGCCTTTTCCACAGACTGAAAGGAAAGCTCCAAGAATGTGCTCATACCTTACACCAAACTTTGCATCATGTAGTGTATCCTTAAGAAGCCTGAAGTAAAAGATGCAAATTACTTTTCCCCAAACAAAATACTGTAAACAATGCAGTATTACTAAAATACTTAAAATAACCTTTACTATAAACACCTCAAGTTACAGGATATAAGGATTTAAGTTTTTGCTTTGTAAAGGCACCACCTGCTTCTTTACAAAAAACAGCATTTATATCTTGCTTACTATCAGTTTTATGCAACACTCATTGTTATAAACTATGACATTAAGACAGAATATTTATTCTGGAAATATTAATCTGATAGTAAATAAGTTATAAGAATAACTGAACAGAGAACATCCTACCAATACAAGTAGTGAGCTATTCGAATGCTTCCCAAAGCCCGAGCCAAAACGAATCTGACAAGAGCACTGTCCAGGTAGGTTTCATACTTCATTGCCTAAACATAAAGAAAATGCACTCAATTTAGTTTTTAAAAAAGACTAAGATTTTTGACTAGTGCACTAACAGATGCATCACAAATGCAGGACACAGGATGCTTTTTTTTTATTTCATATCTAAGTTATTAATGTGGTAACATTTCTGTTGCCTATAATCAGCAACTCCTTAATTTTCAGGAGCAAGAATTTGAAACTTTAGTGTGAGCATGAAATCTTACTTGCACAAACTGAGGAAGGAAGTCTGTTAATTCATCATCACTTAATGCCTCTATCCAATTCACAGCTGTAGTTCGCACCTCTTGATCAGCAAACCTAGAAAGCCACCACAAATACACACGAGGTTTACACTGTTTGAAGAGTATTTCCACTCTTTTCTTCTTTCTTTCACAAATCAGTTCATCATAAAAGGACCGATAAATAATCTGGGACAGTTCAGGATAAGACCGAGAAGTGCTAGGCCTTTCAAAGACATTTCCTAACAGGCAAACATAACTGTGCCCATTTATGCCAAACATACTAATCTCGCAAGACTTCAGAGTTGATATCTTTACTGTACAACTTATTCTCTGGCTTATGCTAGAATTCACAACTCTAACCTCACATCCTACTGTTACCCCTTCCCTGCATAGCTCAGTTAAGCTAACATGCCTACAGTTAGCATATGTCCTTTAAACACTGCTATCCATGCACTCATCCACTGAACAAAAACCATTTAATGCACAGCACGTGTATAGAACTTAAGTATTTGTCTTTCTTACTTTGAATCAAGTAGTTCCAGTGCAGCTAAGGGTGATAAAGGAGGCCACTGGTGCAACAATGAATATATTTCAGGAAGACTGGCCCAATCCCAATGAGGGGCACTAGCCAGTATTTTTGGTAGGCTACTAGTATGACTATGACAATAATGTCTCTTCTCCCACAAAAATTGTTTATCTTCTTTTGACAGCCTGCAGAAAAAAGCATTTGGTTTACAAAACACATCACACAGCATCACCTGAAGAAACTCCAATCGTGACACATACAAATCACTTCATAATCAAGTAAAACGAAACTTAATCTGCTTTTACTTCCGTAAAAGAGCAGAACCCAGATAAAACACAAAGTTCAAGAGAAACAGATGCTCAAAGTTATATTGAAACCTACTCCTAACCTTTCCACATTATAACCTGAAATAAACCTAAATGTAAATGTTTGTTTGAAGACAATGCCTGGTAAAGCCTGTCCAGAATGTTTCTGTGACACATGAAAGGCCACTGCTGCAACTACCACTGCTGCCAGCATTTGAAGGAACGCCAGGCAAGAAGAGGCAACGATAACAAGGGCTGGTAGGACAGCAATCTTGTAACTGGAGAACATCAGGATACAGACTACAGAAAGCACAAGTGAACTTGTCAAGTCAGCACCACTGTTTCACAGGTTTTATTCAGTCTTTTGTTTATACTTCCACAGATCTTCAAATATACTAAAAGTGTATTACAGAAGCAACAAATAAAGAACATGATGAGTATTCCATACTCTATCCACAAATCTATCCACACACAAGGAGATGAACATACCCAATGGTGTTATCTTTGGAGAGAATGGTAAGCAGATGTTCTCTCAATGGTTTTTCCAACGTTTCTATGGAATGAGCCACAGTCGTCTTTAAAGATTGAGGAATTTGATATACAATATCAAAAGCAAGAGATGGGAAGTCAACCTGGACAGAGAATGGGAAAAAGAGAAAGAAAAAAGAAAAAAAAAAAAAGAATAAGAGCCAGAAAAACAACTAAATTTCTAAAACAAATATAAAAAGTTCCCCTTACAGCAAGCTCAGATGTTTAGACACTTCCACTCATAAGGCCTATATCTCCAAGCTTCCAAATACTGGTTGCCTATTTTTTTCTGGTTTCAGTTCTTCTCCATCGCAGCGCTCTTTGCATGCATGAGAACTGCACTGTTGCACAACAGAGCAGTGGTGCAGTTTAGCAATTCTTTAGAAGAAAGAAGGCTGAGACTAGAGCTGAGACTAATCACAAAATTACTAAAAGCACAAGTGGTTTCTATCCAGCTACTAATCTGGCCACATGTTGGGACCACTAAATCATGTGAAAGAAGGTGCCTTCTCTCAGGAAAGAAATGTGGGTTTTTAGTTTACAGTGAGAGAGACAGGTTCTATGTAGAAACTGAAAGGGCTATTTGAGTCCTGACGACACTGGTGATGACTACTCCATCCTGGCTTTCAAATATGATTTAATAACATTAACATTCTCACTAAAATTAATTATTGATGTATTATGGTTCATGCAAGAATTAATGAGTCACAACATTCAAATACAACACAGTCAAGTGAAAATAATGTCCAAGTAAATCAAACCTGCAAGACTATTCTTTCCATATTTCCCCTCTTACTGGCCAGCCCTGAGGCGTGACTGGGAAGCGATGAGGTCCAGAGCTGCAGGAGCTTTGTTCCACGAGTTAAGAATCTGAAGAGAGAGACAAAGCAGGTAGAACATATTCGTTATTTGTGTCACAATCCATTTACTTTGAGATAATAGCTACCAAATTGCTTCCTGGAGAAGTCTAGTGATCCCCACAGAGGAATAACTAACCTGTATTAGCACGGTACAGGAGAGTATTCTGATTGGAGTATCAGTGTTTTACCGCTCAGGTAAAGAATTATGCACATGACAGATGCTCTCAGTAAAGTAATACCAGATGTATTCACTTCCCTAGCATTTAAGATATTATACACTTTTGTATTCAGAAAAGAACATAGGAAATGCATCATCTGCTGGCCAACACAATGTTCCCAATTTAGGAGAAGGCTATCATGACCATCAAGCCAATCAGTTTCTTTCCTTTGATTATCAATCTTCCATGTTTTAAAGCTTTAAAGCCAAAGCGTATGAATCCTACACACAACTTTTAAGCCAGAAAGGTAAAAGAAAGTTTAATTCAGAAAGAGTTGACTCAGCTAAATAAAGTTTCCCCAATTCTTACGGAGCTTGGGCAGGGCAGGATGCAGGGCAGCAGAAAAGCACTACTGCATCTCAGAAATAAAACAGGACACTGCAACTCCTTACTCTCAGGAAAAAGGGCACAGGCACAAGTATTCATTACAGACCTAACTATTAACCCACACTTTGCATATTTCTAGAATCTGCAACTGCAAAATCAAATGCTGCTAATATCTGCAAGCTTCCAATAACTGAAATAACTGAGAATAATTTATAGATCATACAAACTGCTGTTTTCATTAAGTGTGCAAGGCCTACCACAGACATATCTGCCAAAAAAACAAAACATAGTCTCAAAAGACTGCCTGAAGGTCAAATCTTTATTGTGTTTTGAGAGATGGCTCAGGCCCTACATTGCAGTTAACAGACCAATAAATAGTACTAAGTCTACAGCCTTGTTTCACTAACAAGAGCAGCTGTTTTAAGTTCCCTCTTGCCCCCACAAAGATATTATCAGAAGGGCTTCCACTTTGGCTCTAAATTCTCCCAAAGCACCAGAGTGACCTTTTAATCTTCCCACAGTGTTTAGCTCCTCTGGCTATCGATGCTACATCAAGAGCAATGGAATATCTGCCTATAATCTTTAACTACGTGGACTGTTGTTGAAGTACACAGCAGGAAAATTAGATACCAGCATCACTACAGCGGTCCTGTACAAGTGACTCACCAAATTCTGGCCCAACACATTCTACTGCAGTACTTTGCAACAACTTACAGCTAACTGCTGTAAGAATTTTGTAAGAATATTTGTATGACAGAATATATTGTATATATTCTACAATATAATTTGTAGAAATTATATTCTACAAATTATAGAATATAATTTGTAATTCACATAAAAATAAAAATTATTTTTAATCACACCTTGTAAAGGGTAACTGTAGACAGAGGGCTGAAAAGTAAGTTTACAAGTAAGTTTTTGATTCTCCAACAGCAGGGGACCTGCTTCCTGCTTTGCAATGCAGGAAGGTCTGTACTGCTAAGTACCGCCAAGTTGTTCCCCATGCAAAAGGGAAAACTGGATCAGCCCTGGCAGTTTTGGTTACAGATGTGGTCTGATGCAGATCATTCAAGTACAAAACTATTTAAGTATGTCAAATAGCTCCTGCTAAAAGTGAACAGATCTCCACTACTTGTACTTGAAAAAAGAAGAAATGACGGGTATGGATTTTACAGCAATTGTCATGGATCTGTCTGCAGATCTATGCTCTTAGATCTATCTTCAACAACACCTGCAAGAATGGCTTCACAATTTGGACTCAAACAGAAAATCTCTGCCGAACAGAGCCATATCTAGAATCAAATGATGCCACCAGGCAAATCCAACATAAGCAATACTAAGAAGTACCTCTCCAGGAAAGCTTAGGGACCTTGGAGGACAGTAAGGCAACACATGCTCCCTGTAAGGCCTCAGCATCAGAAGGGCAAATAATTAGGATCTCAGGCATAAATACAGAGGCCACTTATTCTGCATTGGTGTGATAATTTTTGTAATATCACATCCAACTTTGGTATCACAATTTAAGCATATAGGTTGAAGCTTTACGGAATAGCTTCAAGAACAGTTAGTATTCTGGAATGTCGATGAAAAGAAGGCAACTGGAACAAGCTACAAGCTGTGGGTGCATCATATAGTCCTATGACAATTTCTCACAGACAAGCAGCTATCATCCAAACATCCAACTCACTCAGTAAATCAGTTCCATCAGATAGTTTCTCAGATAAGTTAGATGGAAACATCACAATTTAGAACAGTTTCATATCTAATTTGATCCAAGATATATTCTCTATATTTAAGAGTCTTATCTTTGTTACGTCCCGTTACATCCAGAGTCACTGCAATAGTTTCTCTAGCTATGGGTGTAAGGGTAAGCCTTGTCCAGTAAGTCACCAGAACCTTCATCATATTTTGGATACTTACCGTCTAAAATCAAAAAGAGGTAGAGAAACCTGACCCAAAATTTCTGGGCCCTTTCTCTGTTTATTTGAGTCAGGAGAACTTCCACTACTTTGATTTAGGATTCCATACAATGTCAAACATAGGACTGATTCCAATGGCAGCTGTGAAATCTGGATGGGGAAAATTATTCTATAAAATAAAAGCATCAAAAAGTCAGCAACAGAGAAAAAAACAAATACTAATAAGTTATAGATTCATCATTAATATAGTTTGTTGATGACTTCTGTTTTCAAAAAGGAAATTAACAATGAAGGACAAAGTTAAATTTTCATTCAATTATATTTCAGTTCACTATCTCCCACCACCATTTCATAAATACTCCTGCATTATAGTTTTGCACTGCAGCAAGATTTGCAACAGTGCTTTTTAATAGGCAAAGAATATTTGTCTTTTAAATCACATTCTTTACAAGGAGCTGGAGAGTCCAGTATAACCAGTCTTCCCACTCTGCTCTCTACCAGGACTCACTCAATTCCATGTTAGCTGCCTCCTCACCTCTTAGATTTAAAGTCAGCTGACAATCAATTCACATTTTTAAAAATAAAAAGGCACTCCAGATACAGGTTATCTAGAAACTAAAGGTTTTATTCACAGATAAACAAAAAAAAAAGGAAAAATTTTATTCTTTATCTCTGTAGAATTTTATGATGTTCTTCAGAGTTCATATCTGACCTTTAAAAGTGTGTAGGAAGAGATATATAGGACAAAGTAGAGCTGATCTGACACTCCAGTTATGACAGGCTGCGTAGTAAGTGGAAAGAGTTGTGCATAAATAAATATATTTCCCCCTGCTCCACTAACACCCACAGTCTCTTTGTATTTCTCGCTTGCACACCCTCCCTTCTTGCTTTTTATCTTCTTCCTACTCACGAAAGGAGAAATTTTAGTTGTTTATTAGCTCAAATCAGACATTTTCATATGCCACAGGAAAAATTCTCTCACACTTAAACTTTCTATTTATAGAAATAATGCTAAATCACATTTTTAAATGCAGATATATACAAAGTTATTAAAATATATTCTGGGACAGAAAAAAAAAATCTACTCATTATAAATTTCTGTACAAGTTAGTTGAATTACTTCCCCATCTGGATAATTTAAGCATCATTTAAGCGCAGCTTTATTCATTCTCCTTTAAAAGTACCAAGCTGCATTCATAAAATAGCTAAGTGCTATATATGAATGTATTTTAGTGTTTTATCATGAAGTCACTTACAGTTCATCCCATTTAATCAGGTAGAAGAAGCTTTTGTATGTGCCAACCTTCTTGGACTGAACAGGTTTGAATAGATCTTTTCCATTATGGGTCAGAGAACATACCAAATAATATTTTTCATAACTGGACAAAAAAAAGAAAGAAAAGTAAACAAAAAATAAATCTAGAAAAGGATGAAATTTTACAACTGATAAATTACTCACTTTGATACCCAAGCAGAAAATATTCCATGTGCAGCAAATATTGTGAACTGGAGATGCTCTGTGGCAGTCCATGCGTCCTTGGTGCCCTGACTGTCTTTGGAAGAAATTACAGCAGAGCTGCTGCTGCATGAAATCGTGTGCAGTCGCAGAAGGTCCTCAACTGCTCTTGTTAACTGGTCTAGGCTCACCTTCAGTGGGTTCTCAGGCTGCAGTGAACCTAAATTATAACATATCTTTAATATACATTTTCCTAAAGCAGACACCTGAAAACTATTTTAAGTAAGACTGAAGAACTTAACTCACCAGATGAGCTCTTGCTATTGTCTTCACCACCTTTCAAGGATGCCTGTACAGAAAAGTTGGAACAAGTTTCAGAACCAAGAAACCCATATTCAGCCACTGTATATGTCTGGTACAGATAAACTATGAAACATCTGAATTAGGTCCACTTTTTTTTCCCCCATTCAGAGTTTCTTAAGAGTTAACTGACAACATCTCAACTTTCCTTCTGTGCAGCAAATATTTCCCAAGTTCAAAGGCTCATGTGCTGTGTCAAGTCACAACCATTTTACTATCTTTCAGAAACCGTTAAAAGATATGGTATAGTGGAATACTGTTCATGGATACAAACTTATCCGAGACAAAACTCAGGCAGAGTTGTTAGGGATGAAAGCCCAATTACGCAGCCAAGTTAGGTCTGAAAAGTTGTTATGTTACAGCATTTGTTAACACATTCTCCTGTAGTCAGGGTTATTTTCACATTCCTGAATAAAAACGTTAGTGGTTAAACAACTAAAGAAATCTTCTTCTAGCTCTATCTGCTACATTTACAGTTTTGCACAAAAACAGCTAAAAGCCCAAGTCAAAACACAATGGAGTATTACAGCAATCTCTCATCTCAACAAGGACACGGCTGTAGTCTAAAGACAAACCAAACATGGGAATTTACTCCCTTATTATAAGGGAGAGTTGCATTCCAAATTCTACTTCTGATAAAGCAAATCTGAAATAAGAAGTTATGTTGGTAGATTTAGAAATAAATGTCTCCACTTTAATTGTGATGTACTCCAAGTACTTTAGACAGCAGACTGACACACACTGATACAGTACAACACTTGCAATGCATGTTACCTTCCACTTGACAGTCTACTTCTTTAATTTTTTGGCTATTTCTTCCAACAATAAATTAATAATTAAAATAAGTGTAAATATAACTTATCATTCAAGCCAAATTCATTTAAAAAAAAGGAGGGCAGTTGTTTTGGTTATTTTACTAGTAACGATGCACTTCTTGAAATGTCTTTCAAGATAACATATTTGGAAGTATTTTTTAGACTAATCTAATTATTTCTATACCTTTTCCATACCATATTTGGAGAACTGATATGTTGAATTTTACTAAGCTTTAATGAGTAATTTCTGTATTCTCTTGCAATAATTTTATTTGCCCTGTGCATCCTGCATGACCTCAGCTTAGCATGGCAAACATATCACTAAACTGATGGGCCTGAGGAAAATGGAAAAAAATCCACAAATTCCCATTCCCACTCTGACTACAGGACAAGAGAACTAGTATTACAAAGCTATAGATTTTTTTGTATCTGCATTTCTCCCCCCTAGTTACAGGGTTTTTGATAAAGTGACTTCAGTTTTCCGCTCAAGTGAAATGTTCATTGTAAATTCAATCCCAATCTGCACTGAGTTCAGATGAGCTTTTTTTGTTCATGTTTTAAGATGCTAACAGTGTAAATAAAAACCACATAGAAAAGACAAGATGTGAATTCCTCTTCTGTGAGCCTCGCTGCACTGATTTTACAGGACATGAGCTGCCCATCAGTTCCACTTCCTCAGATTTAAATCATCTGCTGATACACAGATCTGCACACAGAACCAGAAACATACTATTTTGTCGATAGGTTTTAAAAGTGGCTGCTTTCAACAGTGAATGTCTCCAGAGCAAATGATAAACTGCATTAACAGCAAAAGGCGGTAGTTCACCTTCACTGAACTGCTGCAGACACCTGGGACTACCAAAGATTCTGAAATAGTGTAAGGAAACCCACATAATCCCCACACCGTTAGAATGCAATTTGGAGGATGAAAGTCTACCTCGGTGTTTTTAGTCCTTTGAAGATTAACAACCCTCCTTAGCTTCTTTACGGATTCTGTTATTGCAGGAGTCTCTACACCATCCAATGTAAAACAGATTTTTCTGACCGTCTTTATGACATGTTCTACTGCTTTATGTTGGTTCTAAAAAGAAAAGCATGAAAGATCACATAACTGATCACAGCTGCAAACACAGTGCTTTAAACATAGCTTTAGAATCAGCTACTGAGAAAAAAAAAATTGGAGATTGAAATCTCAAATACATCTAACTGCAGCATAACAATTTCATTACGTAAATACCTCAGTCTCAAAAACTTCCTTATAGTTCAGTTATCAATGCAGCAAACAGAAGCAGTAGGGATTTTGGAATGGTTCCTCTTCCTTACTCCCTCACCCTCCCCACAAAAACCCACGTTCCCACACAGGAAGGCTCCAGCTTTTCCTCTTTTTTTTTTTTTTTTTTTTTTTAACCTACACGACTTAACTCTAGGCAAAGACTTTTACAGGTTCATTTGAAGGTTTGTGGGGTTTTTTTTTGCCTTACATACCATTCATTTATAACTAAGAGGAATTAGAATAATATTCTTGTAGTTAGATCTTTTTTTTTCCTTCTCCTCTTGCATATTCTCATGACCTGGCTGCAAAGAAGCAGTCGGAATTTAAAAAAAAAAAAAAAAGTACCGGAAATTGCCTCACAACAATTAACTTTGTCCCAGTAAGAGAATAACCACATAAACTGGAGGGCTACATTGTAAATATTTAAGCCCTAAGTTAAGGGCTAAGACAACTCTCTGAGCGTATCAAAAGCAAAATTACCATGCTTATTTTGATAAAAACTACAAGCATTCAAGACTATCTGAATAAAAAGACAACTTCTAAATGTACTTAAATGTGAAATTAAGAGCTAGAGATAACTTATCTGCAAATGACTTAAGACTCTCTCACTTTCATTAGCAATCTTCTGCCATTGCATTTGCAAAGGAATTCACTTTGGGAAATCCAACTTTTAAATGGAAAACTGCTGATATTTGAATCTAATCACCATCTAAAAGCTACATCTCCCATCTTTAAAAAAAGACTATGGAAAGATTAGAACATGGCACTGAACACGAAGTGAGATACTCTGCATGCCTCAGCTCAGCCTGTGAAATCTCATTAAACCAGCAAGCTGGAGCAGCTGTTAAGAGCGAGGCAACCAGGACACCACCACACACAGCAGCAACAGCATTTCACTCTTCTACAGTGAGACTGTTCAAAAGCTACCCTTGAAAACACTGAATCACCATCACGGGAGATGAATGATCTTCACAATGACATTCAGGGAACATGGCAATATTCTTTTTAAAAGAAGTTATCTAAGGTTGATTAATTCACCAAGGTAAGTTACTACCAGAAGTTAACCTACTTTAAACATTTCTAAAAAGATTTGCTTATTACCTTCAGCTAGCTTCTGCATCTGGAAAACTACCCCAAATTAACCTTCACAGACAAGCCTTTTTAAGCTACCTATGGCACAGTGAAATATATCCTACTGTTTTGACAACATATTATCAATTCATCTAACTCTGCAGAATAAGGTATTACACTTGTGTAAAACTTAAAGGTTCAGACATGCTTCAGTTGTAATCCCCATTGCACACAAATACTGTTCCTTGCTTCTGCACAGACTGTGATCTGTTATCAATATATCATCATAGCTAATAATGCTATGATGATATAGCTAATAATGCTATGATGATATATTGATAACTACGTTGATTAAGGCCTTTTCTATTCTTCTCAAAGTTAATCTTCCCTAGCATTTGTGAAGAAAAGGTTAATTGGCAGTCCAGGATTTGAAAGGTACAGTTTTTCTATTACAGCTGTGACAATAATATTATTACTTGTTAGCTAGAAAAGGAAAAGAAATCTGAAAATTCATGATTCAGGATCTACCCCGACAGTTTATTGAAATTTATTTTTTCAAGAGCTTCAGCTAGTCTTTGTTTCCTAACAGGACAGCTGGAAAATCTCATGCTAATTTCAGTTCAGCAATAGCTCACTAAGCTTACCTCATTTTTAAGCGCTATGTCAATTTGTTTATGATAGGCATCAAGAAGCTCTTCAATAGAAGACCTGCAACAAGTAATAATTATTGAACAGAAGTGCAAGAGTGTAACATCGCCCTACTCAGATGTTCAACAATGAGCTTGACCATAAAAATAACCTCATAACATTACCTTTTAATAACATCTCTGAAAGGCTTTTCTACTTTGTAGAGGTGTTTCGTTAGATGCACGGGGGTTCTATCATCTTCTTCCTATAAGAAAACAGGAGATATTGTTTTGTAATTTCAAATACTGACAATTTTCATCACCTGTGGAGTAAAATAGCAAAGATATAATGTGGTCTCTTCAAAAGCTGGGGTGTGGAGAGAATAGGTAGCTAATAGCCTAGGAAACAGGTACATGTTGGGGCAGGGGAAGAGAAGTGCAAGGATTGAGCACCTAATTCCACAAGCACCAAATACTCCTCCCTCCCTCCCATCCTGGCGACACCACGTATCTCAACTGCAAAATTGTTTTCAGGTTGTTTTTAACTCTGAAATTTGCTGTTTCTCTTTGAGGCCTCAAGATATGAGCAAAACCTTGCATATTTTTTCCAGCTATAGTAATTGATCTAGTAAGAGACAGTATCCACACTGTTTAAATAAACAATCTTTCCTTGCCAAAGTTCACTATGTGTTTCATTTCCTCTTAGTAGGATGCAACACAATTCACAACAGCTAAGCAGACTTGTTAACCACACAAGGTTACAGCTCTCTCAACTTCTTGAAGCTGGGCAAAGAAAGCACATTTGCTTAAATATTGTCCCAAAGCTAAGAAATTAGATGTTGACAAAAATCCATATATTTTCCTGCAGGAATTATTTCCTAATTCTATACACTATATATGTATGACACTCTTAACTAATGCACCTAACTTTTAGAGTTAGTTCCCAAATAACAAAATGAGATTTACTGAAGTTGAGGAGGTACTTACTGTTCGTGCCAAATCTCTGCACACTGCACTATGGGTCAAGAGCTGCAGTTTTATTTCTGTATCCCATTTCCGGCAGTTCTGAATATATTCATGGCTTCCTACACAGTGCTTACTGTTAAATGAAAATGAAACAAAAACTATCGTTATTCACATTAAAAAAGCAGTGGTTTCAAAACAAAAACATGCCTCAAAACACAAGATATTTCTTGATCTGTTTCTGACTTCTTCAGAAGTTCCAATATACTACTGCAGATACCTATGTTTATGTTGAAGCTCTTCACTATTATGGCTACTAAGGAAACCATGTATTTTACCCTAGAAAATACTGTGTTCTGGTTGTGGGGAAAAAATAGGTTATTTCAAATGATTATCAATTGTGTCAATAGATTTATCTAGTTGCTGGCATTTGAAGAGCAGCTGTAAACTATATCAACCTCTCCAACTAAACAAAGTCCACAGAGAAATCTACATTTTGGAATATTATTTGTGTTCACCATACCAGCAAGTATAGATTAGAAGAAAATTCTAGGAAACTGCTGAGGACCAACTTTGCCATATCCCAGAGCAACTTCAAGAAGGTCTAATTTTTAATGCAAAAAAGCCTTTTTCTATATCTTCTATATCATCTATATACGTGTATGCCTACATTCTATGAAGATACTGCTGCTTTCTCACATTTAATCATTAAAGATACACTTTCCAGTAACTGTGCCATGAAAAAGCAAGAAGTTAAACATTAATGAAAAAGAGTTTGCTTACTTCTGTAAAACTTCTTCTTGGCCACAGACTTTCAGGATATAGCTGCCAATGTCCACTTCATTCAAGTCATCATGCACCCAGCAAAGTGCCTGCATTATTATAAGCTCCACAGGGGAACTCACTGTTTAAAGAAATTAAATCTAGTAGTTATACGTATATGTATAGCAATCGAGATTAACTGCTTTTCATTCAAGTTGTAACTGTTCTTTATGTAGATTTATTACACGGTTAGAGAAGACTCTTATGCTTCTATAATTTCATACATTTCATCACCTGAGAATTTCACTTTTTACAGCAAAGAAAGATCTCTTACAAGCCTGCCTGTAGTTTCAGAAATCACTAAATTCTTTTTAAAATAGGATGTTATACACACATCAAAAGTTTGAAAAGTCTGCAATTTGAAATTTATTTGCACTTTTCTTTCTTTTTTTTTTTTAAAAACAGCAGAATAGCATCTTTTTATAGCATTAAGTCATGTTCAGCAAGCACTTTGAACACTTAAGGAATCCCAGAGCTGTCCTTAGCTTAAAAAAATTTGTGAAGAGTTGAAGATAAAACTTTGCTACTTATTGTGGTTTTTGAATTCTGGTTTGAACTCTGAATGAGTCAACTGCAGTGGAAGGAAATCCTCCTGAAAAAGTCCCAGTCCCTCCCTCCCCAGTGACATCTAGGGCAGTTTCTACACTGCCCTGCTTAGAGACAAGGGCAGTTTCTACATTGTGCTGCTTAGGTTTCAGCAAGCCTCAACACACACTTTCAAAAGGCAGCTCATAACCACCATCACTTTCTTATCAGATTCCAAATGCTTTTTGGGAAGCCTTCTTCCCCTTCAATCCAGCAACCACAAAATAAAAAATAATTCCTGTCAAGCCAAAAAATCCACTCTCCCATGGCACCAGCTGACACTGAGGAAGGCGGCACAGATGCTTTTATACATGCACAAAGGTTTTAAGTACACAGTGCTCCACTCTTTTCGCTACACCTCCTTACCTAGCTCTTCGTCTTCTACCTTAAAACATATTCTGGCAACGTCACTACAAGCCTAGTAATTCTACATGAAAATTACATGGAAGAAATTTATTTTTTCAGCAGTACCTTCTAAAGTTTTTATTCTCCCTCACTGACCTTCCTAATTTTCATGTTCTTTTTGTCTTAAAAAAAAGTTACTGCTATGGTGGATACAGGACAACACAAATGTTTCATCTCTAATGCATGACTAATAGTTACAGGCACAGAAGTATTCGGTAGCACATGAAATATAAGTGAGGGAATTCAAGAACAAGGAGAGATAAGAAACATAAATCCAGAAATCTTTATACATTAAGCTGAATGACAAACAGTTTTCTGAAAATAAGCCGAGTAGAGAACTTCTGAAAAATATCCAACAGCAAAATATGGTAAACCTACATTCCCAGGGGTTAAAAAAATGCTTATCAGGCTACAGCTTTAAATAATGATTTCAGCTGTATGCAGAAAAAATAAACCCAAACTAACAAAAACTACAGAAGTCTAGAGCTCTCTGCTCTATCAAATCTACTCACTAGTGTGTGTGGAATAGAAACATTTAAAATATCAAATTGAGATTTCTGAATTTAAGTATTACTTTCAATATGGAATATGTTGGTCAACAGTGGGAAAAAAAAAGATGCAGTAACAGTTTGTATGTTAGACTATATGGGCTATGGACTATATTGGCCAGCACGTCCTGTAACAGCTGGTGGAGTAATGCCAAGATGGAGTTATAATTCTTTTTTTCCCCTCTCATTAACAATCATTAATTTCTTGCCGACACATGAGAATGGCAGCTATTCATCCAGGTAAAAATCTAATAAAAATTACTAGGTATTAATCAAATAAGCTCTAAAGCTAGTCTGTTTCCCTCCTGGGTCTTTCCTACACAGCAGTTGGCACTGAAGAGCTGTAGTTCCCTCTAAGCAGAAACACAAGCCGGGCTACAGTAGTTCTGGCATCAGGAGGCCAAACTACCCAGCACAGTCGAAGCAAGAACAGAAGGAATCACAAGAGATTTACTCTGAATCCACCTAGCTAGCCTGAGCAAAAGGCTCTCGTCTTTCACTAGCTACAGCAGTATTTTAATTGTAATTATTTTGCACATCAGGAAAGGAAGTGAGGAGAAGGCACAGAGAGTAAGACTTTTGGAGCTAGAATGCATTACACATTCCAAGGCTACTTGGAATTCGCAGAACTTCTAAAAATAGAGTGTGGAAGCTATAAAATTTCAGTTTATACTATTAAAATCTTTTGCAAAGAAGGATAAAGTCTGTAATTTTAGGAAAAGTCTAATCTCAGGGATAATCACCAGAAAAACTCCTTAGCCTACAATAAAGAACCATCTCATTCCTTAAGAGTATTAGTCACAGCGGAATAACTATAAGGTCTGGCAAGCTTAGAGAATGAACACTTCTGTGCATTGAGAACTTGTTTCCTGACACAGCATCTAGCTTAAGCCAACAAAAAACCCACTTGACATCTTTGGAATATATTCAATCCTAAAAAGTCTACACTGCTACAGATAGAGAATCAGACACTGCTAAGAAACACTGTGGCAAAGATGCACTGCTTGGAGGGGGTTCTCGTTTCCAGACCATGCCACCAAAGCAAGAATAGGCTATAGCAGGGCAGAGAGTTTAGTTTTGAGGTACTTCACTGAGGAATTGCTATGCAATCTTGAATGCTGAGAAAATACAAATCTCTGCATAAGAACACTGTAACTTGATACTCATGGTCATCTATAAACCAGTCCACTTATTTGCAGCATGGTGAGCTGCAAGAATATTAGTGCTCACAAGCACATGTTCAAATCCTGCTATAACTAAAATAGCCTCAATTTTTATTGTCATTTCCTGACAGCTATTTGAATGAATTTTCAGATAGCCTGAAACAGTTTTATTTCAACGCTCAGATAAGTTCTTGAAAAATAAGTAAATAATATAAATAGCTAAGAGTCTTAAGGAAGAAAAATTACCCTTAATCAGGTCTAACTCAAGAAGTGCAACTATGGTTAGGACAGTGCTGCTGGTGTACTTGACTTTTCTTTTTCTTTTTTAATACTTTCTCTTAAACTGTTCTTTTTTCTTCACTTTTAGAGCCTCTCAACATTTCCTGGTGGAGGCACTGACCCAGAATTTGTTCTTCAGTTATATTCTGCAGATTCCTTGCCAGTTGCCCACACATCCACTATTTCAGCTTGCAAAACCCGAATGCCACCGGCCTCAATATAACCTGAATATACCGTCTCTCCTGAATATACACGCTGTTAAACATTTAAAGCAAGCTCCAATTTAAAAAGCAGAAACATACCATCACACGTAAAAGTTACTGGCTGCTGGAATCCTTTGATTTCTATAGAAACCTTGATACTGGCACTCTCTCCATTGATATTTCTTTGCAGCATGATTGGACTCAGCACAAAGCCTGGATTGGTTAGTAGATTATCGTAAGGAAACTTGGTCCTCAATCTGTAAGCAGAAAATGTTTATGAAACATTGCAGTTGATAAATGTATGGATAAAGGTAAAGAATAACTACAAGTCAGAGAACAGTAAAGAATACCTTCTGCTCTTTACCTAAACTGTATTTACAGCAAGATTTGTTTTTTCTACTCTCAGACCATTGTCTGCAATAATGACATGAACATCTGTTACATCAGAAAAAGTAATCTTATAATTAAAGAGAGAATCACAGGATTTTCATATAGCTTAAAATACTCAGTAGGCCAAAGCTTTGCTTATGCAGAAGCTAAGCTCTAAAGTAGTTTCAAAAAAAAAAAAAAGACCAAAAAAAAACCCATGAACAAACCTATTCCATAACATCTGTCTAAAACAGAATTTATTTGAAAGATCACAGAACTCTATGTTTGAATTTTTGAAAATCCAATCTGAATTTGAAGTAACTATCTTTTAAAAAGTAACATAAATTGTGAAAATTAAGAAGGGTAAATTAAGAGGAAGGCTTTTCTTCACGACACAAGCATTAAAACACATTCACCTGCTAATGAACAGAAAGTATTTCTGACAGCTGTACTGCTATTTAACACAGATAAAATAATCTTGAATTTCTGTCAATGTTAGAGCAATATTATAGGAGATTAAGAACCAAACTCATCTACAATGATCGATCATTTATCTCCAGTATTTTGATAACTGACCACAGCATGAATAAAAAAATGTAATCTCTCTAGCCAGGGTTGTCCAGCCACAGCAGCACAGCTGTCCAGCATTTTAAGCACAGTCTTGAAAGCACAATAATTTAACTATAAACTGTGACAAAAAGCCTTTGAGAGCTTGGTCTCAATACTGTTGAACAGTAACTTCCACGGGTTTACGTTGTGTAAGACTCTCTTCACTTTTTATGGAGTTCACTTTTCATTTCAGAAACATTCCTACTTTTTGAATTTGTCTGTTAATAACTAACTTGTAAAATAGCCTTATTTCCTCATTTACTTATTGAGCCTTTATCTCCTATTCCATTTTTTAGATGGCTAATCCCAATATTTTCCCCACAGAAACTTTTATTTAAGTTACCGTAGTACCTGATAATATGAGTAGATGGGTATCACTCAAGATAAGAAAGAGTGAAACATTGATTTTAAGGGAGTGGGAGATGGCTAAGTTGTTATTTCGACTGCTCCTTGAAGGAGGTATCAAAAAAAATTCTGAAACTGTAATTGAAATCTGAACACCTTAACAACTTTGTCATGCCTTTGGAACAGAAGACAAGAGCAGGGAAAACTAGGAAATGGTGTGACAAATGGAAAAGGTATATGCAAGCCTGCCTCTTTGGAAAAAGTAAGCTTAAAATAGAATGTCACCCTGCTGAAAGTTTCAAATCTGATTTTATCTTCCCAGATACACAGAAATAAAGACTCCTCAAATCATTCCATTACTTCCGAAAGCTATTTTGCATTCAGTAATATCTTACTTTGTAACTGCTTGAGAAAAAGCTGACAGCTCTTGGTTCTGCCCCTCCATTTCTTGGCGAAGTGCGTGATCTGTCAGCGTGCCAGTGGTCCCATTGTCTTTCTGCAGCTCAAAGATAAAAAAAAAAAAAGCATATTTGAATAGTCACAAACACACTTCTAGAGCCTGTAAAACCACAAGCAGTAGATAGACTTGCAGAAGCCTGATGTTTACCATTAGTTTTATGTACATTCTATAAACCATGCATGTACCATTGCAACCTTGAAAAGCAAAGACCCACTGAACTGAAGACTGCCTTCGAGAGGTGATTAAGTTGCAAGCAAAACATTCATTGAATTTTACTGAACCAGAAGACAACAGCTGACAAGTGATTTTTTTCCCCCCTCAATTTTTGCCAAAACTTCACTATGGAGATACAGACAGAGCTACATACCAGCTCTGCTGGTAGTTGTTACCTTTTGCTGAAGAGCAGAGGAGAAAAAAAAACTGTACACTGTAAGGAAGCAGCATTTAGAACACAAAACTTAGAATTAATCCTGTAATATTTTAATCCCTTAAAACACATATAATCCTCCCCAACTAGACTCCCCATATATGTACTGCAGTCTTCAGCGTAGCCAATAAAGTAACAACTACTGAAAGAGAATTACAGTTTAAAACAAAAAAACAAAAACCCATAACAAGTAAGTTTAGAGAGAGGAGAAAAAAAAAAGAAATATATAGGAGGTGGGTGGGAGGAAACTAGAAAACCCACAAACAACAAAACAGTAACAGTTTTCAGCCCAGACCTGTGTCTGATCCAATTCACACCAGAGCCAGACAAACGCAGGAGTCAGCAAGAGGCAGCAACCAGCTGCACGAGGTGGAACTAAACCCCCAGGAGCCCAAGGGCCACGGGCAGCCTGGGACAATCATGAAACTACAGCCAGATACTCTCTGCAGAAAGTTAATCTTCAAGGGCCTGGTCTTATCCAGCCTGGAGTCCTTCTGCATTTACACCATTGGGCCTTCAGTGCATTCAGGTAAGTTTTTGATCAGTAACATTTTCCACCTGGAGCTCGTACGCAAGTCGAACATCACATAACTGGTGATGAGCTATGTAACAGGAAGCAATAAGTGCAAGAAGCTGCAAAGTCAAAAAAATCCTGGAAGGAAATGAAGGAGTAGATCTGATACCCTAAGTTCAAAGGGTTCCTCCCATTCTTGTGAGTCGGACAAGTTGCTTCACATAAAACGTTTCTGGTCGAGTGCGAGGCCAGCTGACAGGCCTGCCTTGTGCTACTGCCTACAGGCTTTGTATGCCTCAAAAGCAAGCACACAAAACAGGAAGCAATCACACACAAGGAAACAGGAAGAGAGCTCAGCAAGTGAAAGGCAAACGCCTTCCATTAAAGCTTAGCTAAGTGATAAAAAAAAAAAAATGCTGTTTGCAAATCAAGCAGCTATACAAATGCTAAATATTCCCTGTTAAGAGTAAGGACTATTCTGTGAGAAGCTATGCAATAGCACACAGAACTATCAAAGCACTTTACAGCTCTCACCAGAGCGTAAGAAAGCTCCACAATGGGATCGCTTAGAGCAAAGTCCCACTGAGGATGCAAGGCGGCCACTTCTATGGCCCAGCGGGATGTCCAGTTATTTATGACACAAGCTACACCGTGGCCTACGAGCACTTCAGAGATTTGTAAGGAAACAGAAGGCAGTTGGCAAGTTCAGCCAGAACTAAGGAAAGAAATAAATGCTATTACAGATGTATATTGTAGTAAATTAAGTGCTAATGTGAAACTAAGAATATCTCTTACCTACTTGCTTATTTTGTTGATTTTGAATGCACTTTGGAAGTTCTCAAAATTGTTCTCTTTTTGAAAGATAATTTCAGGAATGCAAGTTCTGGTAAACTAAGAAAGTTAAGGTCACTGGACTAAGATGATCTTGAGCAACAAGCTGGATTTGAATTTCTTTACCTTCTCAGATGGGCAAATCTAAGAGGTGTGAAAGCTCTTAGCTTAGGAAACAACTTGTAAGACAGGACTGGAACTTCAGGCCAAACCAGATAAAGAATTGTCTGAGAAAAAGGCCTTTTATCAGTAGATGCTGCAAAAATAGAAGTGATCTGTAAATACAATTAACCTTATCAAACAAGAAAAAGTCAATGAATTACTAGAAGCCCAGTTAAATCAGATCCCACCAGTATATAAAGCCAAAAAGACTCTTCAGCTCTGTGAAGAGGAAAAGGAGAGCAACAGCTTCTAAAAAAGGACAAAAATGGCCATTTTCCCTCTACCTTCCAAAAGGAACAATGAACACAAAAGCAGCTTAAAGAGAATAATGAATACATACATTCATTAATCATACATTCATCAAATGTGAAACAAAACTCACAGTCATCTGTTGACTCAAGGAATTAAATATCATATGACAAAATCAAAATACATGACTAGAAATTTGTAAGTGTAACTCCTTGTTTATAAGAAGGCAGAGAGATAATGAGGTGACTCAGGGAAAAGCTATCCAGACTAGTTAGGACAGACTCCGGAGTACATTCTGCGGGACATACCTGCAGCTAACTGGGGTAAAACACAAAAGATGTGCCAAAGGTGGAGAGTAAATAGCACCTTCCTAAGCAATGGAAAACTATGTAAGCTAGCAAATACACAGCAGCACAGGATTCACAACAGATAAAGCAAAAGGAGCAGGTTGTCTTCACAGGGCACACTGGTCTGAACGGTTCATCTTTAGATTAATTTATCGTTTCTTTCTAAATTATCGTTTCTTTCTATGACAGCACAAGAAAAGAGAAATAGCTTGAAGATACTTTGCAGTTTTATATTATCACGGTCCAACTTATTACTTCAGTTTTAGTATGTAGGACTAAACAACAGCTAGTTTGCTACAAACTACAGAAATGTGGATGGAAAGAAAATCAAAGACATGCTATCAAGAACTCACTGAAAAAAATGTTATAAACCAAGAACTTGTTCAAAACAGATGGCAGCTGAAAAAACATCCAGTTGTATCAACTGACTACAGGGTCAGTACATGCTAAGGTGGTGCCAACATGGATAAAATAAAAATGTGTCAAGCAGAATAGTGTTATCACATGAGGGTTTATTTTGCATAAGACACACGGTACACTGCTCTCAGAGAGATCCAGAATTCTCCTATGTCACCTTCAAAAAGCATCCTATGTGCAGCAAGTGACAGGAAAGAGGAGCTCTCATGAGGGGAGACAAGATTGCAAGGACAAAGTCAGCATCCCTCCAGTGAGTGCAGCAGGATGCAGCAGCAGGTATTTAAGATTAAGTACCATTCTGTCAAGAACAGCTTTTGCTATGAACTTGTTATGAATATACTGCTGAAAAAAAAAAAGCTGCTAGGAATCAGAAAAAAATCTGAAAAGCAGATGACTAATTCTGAAGACAGCCAAGAGTCCGGATCTGGAAAAGCCAGGTCCCTGGAATAGCAGACAAAACTGCTAGGGCAGATTTGAGGATTTTATGAACTGGAAAAGTTGTCATCTACAAAGAGCACTGGACCTAATGGCCAGACATGACCCTTTCAAAGGCTGCTTTGAAAGGAAAGAGCCCTAGAATTTCACTCATTGACTCAAACACTTAACTCAATGACTATCAGAGAAATTTTAGTTTCTCTGGCCAACATCTCAGAAGCACAAACCAGCTATTCCAGCTGGTGGCTACTTTACGACACACAATGCAAGAAGACCAACATGATGATCACTAGATAAATGGTAAAAAATGAAGAGGCAAACTGCCAAAAACACTGAGCTTACCCACATCTCTAAGGAGAACAAGAGGAAGCTGTGCTTACATATCTAAACTTAACTGAGGGGGGGGCACCTTGAAGCTATTAAGCTATACACAAAGCTTTTACCATGTCACTTAAAAATCAGATCCCTTAAATACACAGGTAAAGGCATTTTGAGCTTAAGGTGTTTTGGTTTTTTGTTCTCCACTCCACTAGCCACTCCTAGACTGTTTGCCAGAATACTGACAACTAGGCCAGAACAACAGGAAATACTCCAAATGAACAGTCAGAAATTTCACTTCAATGGAAATTTAAAGAGCCTGTTAAAATAAAGCCTAGTAAATCTTCCTTTTTTCCAGGAAAAAAAAAATCTGGCGCCGAGGTGGGTCAAAGGATTAAGGAGCAATTTTAAAAACGTCCTTGATGATAATAGTTGGCTTTATAGCTTGTACCTAACCCACTAAAAACACTTAGGAAAACAATACGCAGAACACTCAAAATTGCTTCAATTCCAGATCTCTAAAGCAAACAAATCTTTCATTCTTCCCCCACCAAGGCCACAGTTTCTGCAGAAATGAATTTTCCTGCTATAACTTCTCCTTCTGTCTGTGTACATAAAAACAGAATACACAAAAAATCCCAAACCACACAATCTAAAAGAATTCATTCACTTTCTATAGAAGTGGCAAACTTAACTGCTACAAAATTATTTCTTGTTTTATCAAAGATCTATCAGAAGATGAGTTATTAGTAAAGACAGAATTTACTGAACTGTTACTGGAAAAGTGTGTCATAACTAGAAGTCAGTAGCATCCATCAACATCCCCTTCCAGGACATATATTCAAAAGTTATGCAGTTACACTCCCTTCTACATTTGCACAGAAGGAAACGTTTATGCCCACAGGAAAAATACAGCGGGTCCTGTGAAAACCTGCAAGTGAAAGCAGGAAAGATAACAGTCGTCCTATTTTTTTTGTTGTTTGGGTTTTTTTTCCCCTTTAATTCTACAAAGAGAGAGAGAAATTCTACAAAGAGAGAGAGAGAGAGAAATTCAAACTGTTTAAAACTCACTTTCCATATCTGCAATAAAGGCTGCTTCAGATGCAACTTGTCTTTGACCTCTACTTCACCATTTAAATTTTTTTTTTCAAATTTAAATATTTATCTTCGTGATTTAAATACTTCCTCAGCCTAGATATTCCTCCCTCCTCTTTATTTGTAGCATGTTGGCACATATACCAGTGACTGTCACACTCTGGATAGTACCCAAGCCAAGTAATACTCAGTAAACAAATCAATATCTTAAAGGCTCTTTAAATATAGCTATACTGTTATTTAGAAACCTGATCTACATACCTCTGTTGTTTGGCCCTGGAACTTTGCAAGTGGAGTTGTTCGAATGTTCAAGGACTGGCTTCTCGTAACTGTTGCTCCTGAAGATTTCCCATTAAGCTTTCTTTCCATATGGCAAGTTACTAACAACTTTTCTTCCAAGAGCACAGCGTCCCATGGATCCTCCGCAGTCATGCTGGAAGTCACCTCAGCACCATCTTCCGCCTTGTACAAAGTCTCCACACTATCCATTTTTGGTTTACTAAGAGGATCCAAATCTAGCCAGTCAAATTTGCTCATGTCTCTGCAGCTTTCTGAGGCTGGTAGATCAGAAACTGCAGACTTAAGAGCAGTCATCTCTAAGTCAGTGCTCGACTTCCCATTTTTCAGAAACTGTGAGGTGCTTGCAATTTTGTCAAATACTTTTGCCATTTCCGGGGTAATTGCTGGAGGATATATGGGAACGTTTCCTTGTGGATGGAAAGGTGCAGTAGCTGCCAATGGATATGAAATGTATTGCGACTGTCTTGGAAGGCCAAAATAAATAGGTTCTGTAGCGTGATAGGAGGACACACTTGGATGGAATCCATTCTGAAATACACCAGTCTGTTTTGTAAAAGAAGCTGGGGCATAAATAGGAGGTAAAGTGCAAGTCGCAGGTGCTGGCATCCCCGGTGTCCACTGCCCTCTCCGACCAGCAGGCCCAAGATAAAACTGTGAAGAAACAGGTGGGTTCAACA
Source organism: Nothura maculosa (assembly GCA_032353885.1). Classification (NCBI taxonomy): domain Eukaryota; kingdom Metazoa; phylum Chordata; class Aves; order Tinamiformes; family Tinamidae; genus Nothura; species Nothura maculosa. The sequence goes on along the minus strand of JAUBOD010000351.1, from coordinate 2,580,541 downwards.
TAGGCATTACTGGTAATGCAGGTCCTTTACCAGATTCAAAACTATCATCCAGCAGCAGTTTCTCTAGTTCAGCATGAGTAAGTTTTTCTATGTCAATAGTATTTAGTTTATCTTCCATTCTCTTGGCATCAGACTCTGGAAACACCATAAGATCATGGTCCTGTTTGTTAAGAGTCTGCACTTTTTGTCTGGTGCTGGTTGAAGAATGCAGAGTTTGCTTATTTCCAGCTGCACCTCTTTCTTTCTGCATTTTAGCTAGCGCCTCGGCTTCCATCTGCAACGCCTCCTCCTTGTCCACATCTTTGGACCTCGCAGCTGCCAAAGAAGGGGACGAACGCTGTTTAAATCCATTGCTACTGGATACCTGGGCCATACCGCAAGAGCAGGTGTCCATGGAAAGAATCAACACTTGTGCTTGTACTGGCTGTCCACCGTTGCCTTTGTAAGAGATTCAGCACATCTGAAAAGAAAATGAAGCATTAGAAACTTAGAAGACCAATGATAGGAAGTGAACTACTGAACCATGCACCAGTAAATGACAGGGTTGCACATATGTCCTTCAGAAACCTGGAGTACAAAGCTTTAAAAAGAGTCAATGTTCCACCACACTTAAGAGAAGTCTCAACTAAATTAAACAGAACTTTTGCATTGTACATGCAAAATACATAAATAATCTAAGCAGACCTGCTGATTAACTAATTCCTTTAAAAGACCCCTAAAGGAAGTATCATTCACTACTATAAAGCAAAAGTTTTGGTGAAGGTCATCACCAATGAAGTGACAGCTTACATGGATCCAATTCTAGTCTCAGGCTCAACATTACTAGCCAAAACCTACGTCTCTTTGCTAAAACAGTCTTACAACAGATTATCACATGAACTTCTGGCTGTATGTTTTCAGCACTCTTCCAACGTCATTCTACAGCTGTTAAACACAGACAGGTTAGAGCTGATTCCAGGAGATAAAGAGTTTTCCAGCAAAAGCTAGTAATCTGATCAAACAGTAAGATAAAATTCACAAATGAGTTTCTGCGAAGAGAGTAAAATAAACAACAATCCTCAGTAAAACATGGTTTCATTGAACAGGACTTGCTTTGGTGCTTATTAGAATTTAGCCATCCTGGCAGATGATTTTCAACACAGATGAAGTCTATGGGGAAAAAAAGCAGGCCCTGTATCTATTTCTTAGCACTGTATTAAGCTGCAGAGTTTGGCAGTCATTAAAGCCACCATTACTGCCACAACAAAGGAGTCCTGTCCTATCCACCGCCCAGTTGCACAAGCAGTGTTGAAATGGCTCAAGGAGCTGCTCTGAAAGACTTTCTTGCTGGGTAACTTTGTAAGACAAGTCTGCTCCCTGATCCCATTTGCTGATGAGCTGCACAGGTACTGGAACCAGCGCAAGGGGCCTGCCAGGCTGTGGGAAGAGTCGGCATCTCTGTGGCCCGGGCATCTCTTGGCATTGGCAGCACCACGGCCTCACTGGGTACCTGTTGCACCGTGAGTACAGATGCTGGGCTGCAGCAGGAGGGACACATATGGACCCAACACGCACACGTCTCAGAGCCTCTCCTGACTGCTCTGTTCTCTGGAGGTATCTCAAGTTCACTGTCTGACCACCAACCTGAACATGACTGGTAGATTTCAGATATTAAAGCAAATGCAAGTAATATTCCTCGAGTACTTGCTTAGTTTTAAATTAAGAAACATTTTTGAAATAACATTTCAGGACAACTCATTTCAACACAATAGGCATGTAAAACTATGGTCAGCATTTTTAAGTTTACTTTCCCCATTTATAATTGTTCCACTAAGCTTGGCTTCCAGACCCTCTCATTTTCGGAGGGACAAACAAAACCCACAGCAGTCTTTCATCTTATTTTTCTTTTTTTTTTTTAACAGAAGTTTTTATGTTTGCAAACAATTTTATAAGTCTCCAGTTTGTTTTCTTGCTTCCAGCAATTTCTGTCTAAGAGGATAGTTAGGCTTAGCTCTCCTACTATTAAAAATAGTCAGAAGTTCTGGGCAGAACACTGCAGACAAGTTTTCATAACTTGCACAGATATGTTCCTTTACTTAGTTCTGTACCAGACATGATTTTTTTTAATGGATTATTTCTGGCTTTTTTGTTGTTGTTCTTCCCCTCCCGCCCCCCCGACAAATCTCACAGAACTGAAATAAGAGTCAACTGCTAGATTCAACCTGTAACTTGGTGAAATCAGTACAGGTTAATGTGTTAAAAAAAGGAGGTAAGAATGGCTTGTTATTAAGGCAGGCAGAAAAACATATGCCAGCTTACAGGCTCTTACAGTCCCGACTTTATTTTAGAAGACCAAAATAAAACAGTATCTTTAGCCTACATACTTTTTTATGTCATAGATAAGATTTATTTCCAAGTGAATCTTCATTGCAAAACACATACACTCCTACAGTTTGCAGGAGCAAAAGCCGTGAGCAGCAGCACATCAGTGGCCTGCAGGGAGGCACGAAACAAGTGACAGACTGTTCATCTGTTCACAGAACAGGTCACTCCAGATCTTCCCCTGAAGAGGTGCCAAGTATTTTGCCGAGTGTCTAAGCCTGCTAGCAACAGATGACGTCCTAATAAGAAGCCTGACGTACTTTACGTCAAGTGCTCAGAGAGCTCAGATAAAGGTAACCTTTAATCTCATTAACCGATAGCTGCTTAAATTGTTAAGTCAAATTTTTAGATGCAAAAAACACACTTAAAAAAAAAAATTAAATCCTCTAATTCCTATTTGTCCATATAAATCACAGTAGCAGCAGTAGCATGAAATAAGATCATTTTCACTGTTTTGCTGATGCCTGAAGATTCTGAAGAACAGCATTTTTTTTTCTGGAATTTTATTCAGAAAACCTAAAGTAGGATTACACTTGCTGACACTATTCTGACCTGTCTGGACAACAGCTGCGATGCAGCCTATCAAGTGCATTCTGGTGCCGCTTGATAATTACAGCAGACAGAGCACGGATTTTCTGGGGCAGGAGGGGAAATCCAAGTTACATATCCCTCAAAGCAACTATAACAGGATCCAAACTATAGCAAGTTCGCTGCCATAAGAAGTAGAAAAGCTTATTTTTCTGCCAAAAAATGGACAGTTTTGATCTTCATGTTTGCCAAGCAATTTCCTACTCACAGCAAGCTACTGTTTCACCACTTCAAGACTTGAGATAAACATTCTCCTTTTTTTAAGCCTTCAGAAACCTGGTACACAGCGAGACAGCTGCTGCAGCACATTCACTTGTAATGTCTACAAGATCCCAGTCTCTCAACAACTGTTTATCTATTTATTTTAGTTTTCCCATGACAGTGCTGCAAACTGCCAGCCTGTGCTGATATAAATGAAGCAACTTCTAATAATCAAAGTAGAAAAATATTATTATTAGTGATTATCTGAAAAGCGGAGTTTGGCTTTTATTTTTGCAAGGCAAGCACTCCATCACCAAAAACATACTCAGTTTGACTGCTGAACGTAAGCGCTTTCCTCAGAGAGGACAGTTATCAAGCCAAACCAACATACAAATATGTAAAATTATGTAACCAAACTGCAGATTTCAAACAGCATCTGATAAAATTGCAAGTTTAAGCCAGACTTTATCCCACATGTCAGTTTTTAAACGGTGAATTGATACAATATTTTCTACATGTATTCTATCAGATGTAATAAGGCACAAACCTGCACACCTCTTTGGCTAAATCCAATCAAGCAGAATTTCCCCAATTGCATCTTTACTAAAAAATACTGAATACATGTATGTATGTAAAGCAACTAAGAATAATCTGCTTAGTTACGTACTTGTGGATTTCTTTTTAAAGTATCGCTCATTCTTTCTTTCTTTTTTTTTTTTTTTTTTTTAATGCCTGGCAATACTGTTCAGATCAAAACCAGTAAGTGAGAATGGAAATTCATTCCAAAATTAAAAATCTGGGTTACAGAGGCTTATATAAGTCAAAAGTACTTACACAGGTACCCCCATAGCAAATACAAAAATATAACCATGAAGCAATTTTTAAGAGATCTTTGTTAGGAAGCATTAGGAAAACAATACAGAAAAATACAGAGCGTTATGTGTCTACGAGTACAGGGAATCCCAATTAGCAAAATATCCTGCTACCTCAAAGAGAATCTCACCATCGGCTCACGTACATGTTAACTCTTTGTTATGCAGCTCTGCTGTAGTATAAACCTTCTTTAAAATAATAATAAAAAGTTTTTACTTGAAACATCTCTCTATAATCTGTTCCAGAGTTAAATGAGCATAGAGTTCACATAGGTAATTCATTCTCAAGAAATCCTGTGTAACTATCACAAATCAGAGAATATTGACTCCTGAGAACCCCAGCACAGAACAACTGGAACATGTCACACCGCTTCCTGCATTCCCTCTGAGGTAATGCCTTCACACACAGCAGCTAGAATTGCCTCAAAACAAATGCCATTTTTCAAAATAACTCCCTTTAGTTATTTTACCTTTAATTAGAAACAGATTCAAAGCATTTGCCCAACACTGAAGGATAACTAAGGAACTAACAAATCTTGCCAACATACCAAAGATAGTAGTAGTTTTATGGGATGTCAGGGAAAAAAAAATAGTAAACTAAGAATGCAGTAGCATTCTACGAAAAGTACTAATCATCCTCTCAAAAGGAATTCCTAGTAAGACATTGGAGACAAGGAAAACTTCTTGAACTTCTTGACGAAAAAAAAAAAACAGAAGGAAAAAAACAAAACAAAACAAACCCACCTTGGATAGCCCAAAGCTTTCTATGTCAGAGGGTTTCAGATTGCTACAAATTGAGAAACCCCTGAACAGGTACTTCAACGAGTCAAGTCATGACTAAGTCTGATAAAAGTCACTTCTAGAACTATCAAATTAGTAGAGCCATTGGTAGAGAGACAGCAGAGGCGCAAGGACAACACACTACCTACTGACAGGAATTTCTGCAGGTGTAATCTGCAGAGGCTGAAATGGTTGAAAACTGAAGCAGGAAAAAGCAATCACGAAATAATCCCAGTAATGCTCAGAAAGAACAAAGGGCTTTTCTACTTCACTAACACATGCTCACCCACTAAAGTACAAGGTATAATATACCTTGTAAAAGCACCAGGTCAGTTTACAAAAGTTTACCCTTCCCATACAACTATTAAAATAATTATTTCCTAGTGCCTTAAAAGCCATTAAGAATAAAAACAGATTCTTCAGTTGCATAACAGCTTGTATATTAATGACTGGTATTACATGGTTTATTACTTTTCCCAGCAGCTTGCCTTTTTAATCCCCATACAGCATACAAACCGTTTGTTTTTCAGAGATGCTTTCAAAAAAAAGAAAACCATCTGAACAGTAAGAGTGTGTTCAGACTGATCTTTCGAAAAAAAATACAGATGTTAATATAACTGATCTTTAAGCTGAATTGGTTTAAAACAGTTTAAATTAAACTGAGAGCTTTTCAATAGTATGTGCACATATACAGTCACAAAAGTTAGTTTCAGATACAGCTCTCTCCTAATATCTTCTCACTAAAATTAAGATTGCTTCTTTGCAAAATTAGAAATTGTTTTCTTAAAGATATTACAAAAATTAACTGAAAAAAAACTGAATCAACTTCAGCTCATGTCTAAATTATCTTCCAGAAAATTATCTAAAGGTAGAAATTTGATTTGACTACGAAATGAACTCTGCGTCAGCACTCCATTTCACTCGTCAGCCAGTGTAGCTTCTCAGTTGCACTGAGACTGGTAACTGCATCTCTTAACTTTGATTTTATAGTTCCACTTACATCCAAAAATTTACAATTGCATCACACATATCATGTAGATAACTCCAGGCTGTTTCCAGTTCTCAAATAGGAAGTCTCTAGGAATGCTTTAAGATCCTTCAATATTGGCAACAATTGCATTGAAAAACCTCATTGCAGCACTTGTTACGCTTATAGAAATGGTTCAACTCCTCCACTTATATGAATTTTCACCCAAAATAGTATACAGAAGCTTCACTAGATATGTCACG
>JAUBOD010000351.1:2517392-2538185 GCA_032353885.1 Nothura maculosa | reverse complement strand
ACCCATTCCCCCTTGTCCTATCACTTGCCACCACCGAAAAAAGCTTGGCCCCCTCTTCCCTACAGTCCCCCTTCATGGATTTATACATGTTAATAAGGTCCCCTTCTGAAGTAAAAAAGTATACTTCTATCAATGTTGGTATTATTTTAAGTTCTATTAAGTAGAAGGAATAGAAGTGCTTCTTAATACAAGTAATTAGTCTTACTTCTATTAATGGGATAGTAACCACACATAGTGCTTCCAGTGAGTGGAAGCACTAATTTGCACATCAGTTAAATATGAGGATTCAATTTTTATTTCCATTTTATTACATTGTATATAATTTTTAGAAATAAAAAAGATGTTACAGGCATTCTGCGAAAACTGGACTGTTTAAAACAAAATGGCTACATTTGAAGACATGTACAGTGAAATTAAATAATGTCTCCCACCAAAAATATCCTCTCTGTTGAGTTTAATTTCTCGCTTCAACTAGGTGGACGTCAACAAGGACCGGCTAGTAACTATGGAAGAGTTTCTGAGAGCCACAGAGAAAAAAGAATTTTTGGAGCCAGATAGCTGGGAGGTAAGGAGAACGTGTTCCAAGTGCCACATACTATACTGTTAGCAGCACTCTGTAACCAGGAAACTAAGTGGCATGCCTCTGACCTTTGGGCTTTTTTAATCCTGTTTCGGTATGCATGTGACTAAATCAGACGCAATCTTTGTGGTTCACACACAAATAGAACAAGTGTTGCACCACCGTGTGGATCGTACAGAGCTGGTTTACACATAGCTTTCAGAAAAAAAATGGATATTTTGGTTATGAATTGCTTTACATAGAAGATAACAGTTTATTTGGTAAGGAGAATCTCTTTCCCCCTCTAACTCCAAATCTATAGTATAAACTAGGCAGCTTCTTGTTACTGAAGACAAAGTGGACTAACCCATTACAGTGCTGTGTCTGGTTAATTTTCTCAAAATTGGAGTTGATCAAAATTCTGTGGGTCTGAAGACAGCTAGTGTCAGTATAGAATCCAGCTAAGTGCTGTTCCCATGAAAATATTAGAAAATAGATGATCAATCCTGCATTAGTATTCATAATGTATATTTTCTTTCAGACACTGGATCAACAGCAGCTCTTTACGGAGGAGGAGCTAAAGGAATTTGAAAGTCATATTTCTCAGCAGGAAGATGAACTTAGAAAGAAGGCAGAAGATCTTCAGAAACAAAAGGAGGAGCTGCAGAGGCAGCATGACCAGCTTCAGGCTCAGAAGCAAGAGTTTCAACAGGTATGCATATGAGAATCCAAGAATCCTCTTCGATATCCATATAACTCTAAAGGATCACAATCCCTACCATAATTTATTTCTCATATTGTAAACAAATTTTACTGCAGCAGAATGTAACTAATTACTTCAGATTATAGCAAACAGCTCAAGTGTGTCTCTAGTTCTGCCCACTAGTAAGAACTTCATCTAACAACTGTATGTATTTCTTAAGTGTAATCAGTTAGGTCATATCAGAGGTTGATTTAGCTAAGTTTTTCACATGTGATCTTTTATTTTTTTATCAGGTTGTAAAACAGATGGAACAAAAGAAGCTGCAGCAAGGAAATCCTCCTGCAGGACCAGCTGGAGAACTGAAATTCCAACCCCGTATGTATTTTTCTGTGTAGATACACAAACTGTAGAACAAGTTCTCCAATGTAGAAGTCACGAAAAAAAAAAAAATCTGAGAGGTTCAATAATCTTCCTTAGAGAATAGGACGGATCTTTTCTAAAGAATTTCTGAAGTCTCAGTAATTTGAAGTCCACAGGAAAAAGAAAAAGTTCACTCTTGCATAACTTACAGCATCAGATGAGCAGGGAGACAAACTGCAGTTCATTGGAGGAAGTGTTATGCCTGACAGTCTAAATATACTAAGATCTAGGATATCTAGGATTTCTGAGCATCTGGGGAAAAATTGGCACATAAGAGTGACCAGGCCTACTTGTTCTATGACTAGACTACCACCACAAATCCAAGGAGATTAAAAGTAGGTTGCTTTGTGCACACATGCTGTAATATACCTAATTTGAGTACCAAGAATATGAAGTCATAGTAATACGTCCTGCTTTCTTGTTGAAGAGCCTCACTCTTGATCCTACGTCTTTACACAAAAGCTGAGGTGGATTCCCCTATCATGTCATGGCTATCAGCAGTTAGACAGTTCGTTATGTCTCCGTTGGCTTATTCTCATGATGCAGATAGTAATCCTAAATTGTGATCCTAATCTCAGACTGCAGAATAAAGGTACACATTTAAATGCTTTCAACAGCTCTACCCTCTGTTGCCAACTTATCAGTAACTGCACAAGATGTGTCACAAGTTAGCTCTAGGCAGTGGAAAAGACCGATTACTTCAGCTCTCAGAAGATATTAATAGATACAATAAATCATTGTGTTTACCATTTGATTATAAAAAAGAAAAAAGACAGTAGTCAGCATCTTTTTATTCTTAATGCATTTTCTTAATGCATATAAAAGCCCATATTTTCTATGGGCTTTTAAAGGGCTTTGCTATTGCCGTACATCTTTTTTTCTCCTCTAAATATGGCTTTGTTGACTTCCATGTTTGTGTGCTAGGATAATCTTATCAGTGCTGCAGCACAAGAAGTTTTTGACATCCTTCTCAAACAAAAGGCCTTGAGCTGTGTCCTGGCAGCTTTTTGAATACTAATGTTCTCAACTGCTCCTGCAGGAGCAGCAGAGAGAGTTCAAACTTAACCACTTGAGTTAGTGATTACAGCTCACTTTAAATACATTGAAATTACACCTGCAAGCCATTCAGTTTTGTGAACAGCATAAAATAATGAAATTTGAGCAACAAATTCATTTTGTCTTTAATTTACTTCCAATCTTCCTGTGGCTAATCTCATTTCATGATACTCATTTCCGAGAGCCTCGCATACAGAACTTCATTAAAAATACCACATGTTAATAGCAGATGCCTTTGGACTAATGATACATCATCTGATACTGGCAGTATCATGACAAATACTGTTCTTCAATACTTTTTTTGCGGATTTTTCTTCTAAGTCATTAAGTGGTCAATTATATTAGCCACAAGTAGCCACCATTCATTTACTGAGTTAATAAGACCCAAGTAGCCAATAAATATGTCCAAGTTCTAGGCTACTAGAGAACTACACAAAGGATGATTAAAAAAAGGGTTGTCAGTCAAGCAATCTATAATAACTAGCATTATTCCAAGGAAGGCGGGGGAAAATATTACATAATACTGCTGATACAGTAATTAATAAAATAAAGGAACAAGTTGTTATTTCTTCAGGTTTCCCTTATTTGGATTAAAGCTTTCATAATTATTTTTTCAGACAGAACAAAGAGATCTCCAGATAATTAGTGTGTTAAGTCAGTAACAGGGAAAACAATATTTGTACACAGAAGAGAAACAGCCATCCAAGAAGACATTTTGCATGTTAAGATAACGCAGTGTTTAGGACTCTCTTGCTCAGATTTTGTTACAAATAGCTTGTGCAAATTTTGATTCCACTTACAAGCCCGCAGTAGACGTTCTTGTGTGACCGTCTCTACACTAGCAGCTTTCCTTTAGAGACTGTCATATTTGAGGTTAATTTAATAAAGAAGTTACAGAGGTTTTGTTCTTGTTTTACAGCTGGGGAACACAAAGTTGGGGATGCACCAAGCCATCCTGCAGGAGGTGAACAGCCTTTACCACCAGGACATGTTCAAGAACCAGCTGTTAGAACTGATCATGTTGAAGTTCACCCTTAACCACTTGTGCCTCAACTTTATACTGTCATTATTTGCAGGGGAGGGTAAAGAGAAAAAAAAGAAAAGAAAAGAAACTACAAACTCTCCACTTTCTTCCCCCAAGTGTAAATTCTTTTGCAATGTCATAGATTAAATATTGATCATATTTGAATCACTATATTATTTTTCTCTAAAATGCTTCACTGGAAAATGCAATGAGGGGTTCATCTAGAGGCTGTATTTGAGGAGCAGAAGAAAGAAGTTATCAATACTAAGGGTTTTTAATGGCCAAGCAGCTGACCCGTTGGGTTCAGCAAAAAGCTGGTCGAGCTGCCATTGAGCGTGAATCGTAATATTCTCAGATGCAGCAGGAACCTGGCCTGAATACCAAAGTAGGTCTTATGTAAAAATCCTTTTCAGAAATGCTGAGCAGCAAAGTAGAGAACTACAGACCGCAGACAACCATGGTCCACCATTTCCAGTGCTATCATCCCCTTTCTTCTCTCAGGCCAAATAAAAACAAAACTCTGCATGTTTCATGATAGAAAATTTGCACTTTTGAAAAATCTAACCACCACATTTATATACAACAGTGAATATTTTTCATGTTTTCAGAAGCCTAAGAATTTCACTGTAAAGCCTTCAATGGGAACGCAGTACTTCTGGTGTATTGATCTTGAAACCTCCTCTCTGTGAAGATTAATTCTGTGGGGCAATTGAATACTCACCTGGCTCTGGACATCCCTGTTTCTTTCATCAGATGCCAGCTGATCTCAAAATTTTGCATGTTAAATATTTTATGTTGATGGAAATACTGTGCAGAACAGAACAGGACTCACCAGCTTTTTCTGTGCAGATTTTATCCTACCTCCTGTGGTAATATCGGATTTTTCAAAATGCACCATGTGCTTCAAAAAGCTCCTTTTGGATATGATTCTTTGGCTGTTAAGAGGTTCTTACTATTAATATTGACTAGACTTTTAGTAGTTGATATGGTTTTGTGAAGTGTCCTATAACAGGGCTACTACTTGATCATATTATTTTGGTATTGAACCAGAAAAGTTCCTTGATGCTGTAAACCAAGATTTTACTTGGAGAGAGAGAAAGATGAGAAGGAGGGGGGGGAAAGAAAAAGAAAAAAACAAAGAAAAAAAGAAAAGAAAAAACCAACACAGCTACCACACACAAGTCCAAGAGCTGACTTAATGTTGAAAACTTGTGTGATTGTCATCAATTTCAGACCAAATCTATCCTAAAGACCAAAGTTTGGGTCTCTCTTACTCATGTATTTTTAAACAGATTGCTTGGGTTATTCTGTTTGTATAATGCTGGCTTTGAACCGATACACAGTGAACATATATACACCTTGGCAAGTATCCTTTGCGTTTCCTTCCTGTTCCCTGGCTAACTGCTGACAGTGTCAAAGGAGATCAGTTGTGTTTTAAGCAAAGAAACAGAGTTAAGCCTGATATCAGCTAGGCATCCTCTACCCTTGTTTAGTGTTTCTTTCACTAGGACTGAGCATATTCTTGTTCTCTGCACGGCAGAATGGAATTCACTACCACAATAGATTCTGTTTCCTTATCTTGTTAATTGTCATGCTCTATTTTCTTTTAGGCAATATTTATGGTGCTCAAACCACAATTAAACTTTTCTGACATTCCATTTTCTTTGTTCTTGACCCAATGGTTAACACTAAATTGGTTTCTCAAACTAATATATCCTCCATTTGTCATTTCTTGTTGTTCTAACAAGAATTTGATTATATCTTTATCTAAAGGCTCAATTACCTTTCTGTAATTGTATCCATTTGCCAAGAGGCCCAGATAATAGTTACAGCTACATCCAATGGACTTACATTAGCAAGGGATATCATTCTCACTTCTTTCTCGGTGCATTGTCCTGGCAGCAGGGTTATAAGCTGATAATTAAGAACACAGTGAGGAGGGAAGCAGCAGGAGAATGACTCAAACATCACAGAAAAATTGAGAGGAAGTTTTCCAGTCTCTCTCCCATATAAGCGTTTACACAGGAAAAAATGATACAAATATGTGGACAGTATAAAAGAACTGAAAGCTTTTATCTGGAGGCATTTCTACGATACCAATAACTTTACATATTACATGTATTTTGTAACAAATATCATTATATGTAATGCAGTATCTGCTCTCAAGTACTTGCCCAGCTCAAGTTTTCAGTGCAACATGTTATATTCTGATTATAATAATCTTTCTCCCTTCCTGCTGTAGGAAATAGGCATTATATACATTTTGACCCATTTACCTGTAGCTCACTATCTGAAAAACTTCCAGAGTTTTCTAAAAAACCTCTTTTGTCTTAGGTGCTGAACTCAGCTTCTTCTACCAGTGGTATTGCAAGCATCAAAGCTGAGTCTGCGGCAGCTGCACAGGAGAAGCCAGGAATTTCACTTGTCATTTCATTGTGAGTTAGTATTAGCAAAAGTTTACTTTTACATGTCAGTAACATAAACTCTATTCACTTTTTCCTTCACCTATCTGGAATCTAAATGTTCTGTAAGTCCAGCTTAGGTAATATCAAGCTTGACCTGATGGTGTCTATCTCCTTCTCCTCTATGGCAGGAGAGCACCATTGCTCAGGCCCAGACATCTGGGTATAGTAAATATAATGTATTTTTGACAGTTACAGTTCAGACACGTTTCTGTTGCTGTCAGAAACATCTGCTTTAACAGTTACGCAGTGTGCTGAGTCACACTTATACATGAAATACTTAGCTTGATTTGTTGCCTGTTAATCCATTTGTTTTCTTCAATGACTATTATTTCTTTTAATTGAGTACTCTCTTCTGTAAAGCAGATGGAAAAGGATTCACTTAAAAGCATGTTTCCATCATCACACCAACTTCTCAGGATCTTTTTAAAGTGACTAAACTCAGCTTATAGCCAAATGAGGACGTGGAAAGCTATTAGCTCTTCCATTTTTAGAGATAAATAAGGGCATAAAATGTGACTCCTGCTTTTGGGTTTACTCTGTTTTTCATTTAAGTGCATTGCCACTGGAAAAAAAATAGGGGAGAAAGATTTATAAAAACATACAAGTATCTGTTGTCCTTACTGGAGCCAGCTGCCTCATTGCAATTCATTTGTAAAAGTATAAGTGTTCTTTAAATATATATACACATACACACACCCCTAAGAGAGAGCATTTAGGTGTGTATATATTTATCTGTCTATCTATACATACACACACACACACACCCTTTTCTAAATCCAATCAAAATAGAAAACCAAATAACGAAAGTACCACTGCAACATTACAAACTCTTGACAATAACACCACATAAATCTATTTGTTCAAACTCAAAAATATCCAGGAAAGGTAAAAGAGAAACATAAAGCACCCACATATTTAGTGAAAGATTTTGCTACATGTTGCTTTGTATTTGTCGACAGATTCTGCTTTAGAGGCCGAAAGAGGTGCCAGCTATTTCAGGGTACTAGAAAGTCCGTGGCTACGTGTCTCTTGAGGAGATCCATGGGGTATGGTGCTACACCCACCCACGCTGAACTTGGGCATTTTGTAGAAACACCTCGAGTAAAACAGATGCGATGTTTAGGGGTGATATTTTGTAAAGAAGTTAAGCTCTAAGCTATAGTGTCCTGTTGAGGCTTATGGAAAAATAGATGGTAAATGGCAGAATCAGTCGTTTAGGTTGGCCTGAACAGCACTTTCTTGCTATACATCTTCAAATATCCATCACTTTTGAAATTAAGAGGTAGGCAGACATGAGTCACCTCTCGTGGTGAAAACACAATAAAACTTATTAACTTCTTTTGAGTGCGTTTCTAAAAGTATAGGCATTTTTATGTTGTAATGCTAGGAGCAGTTGCATTAATTTTTTAATGCTTTAAAAGCTATACCTGTCAGAATAGCTATGTGGCCAAGAATAACATTTTTATAGTGATGCTATCTGGTACTGTGCTAAGCAGTAGTCTGGATAACCCTCTATTATTAAAAAAAAAAAAAAAAAAAAGAAGCACAATAGGAGAGAGGGCAGGCATTCTCCTCTCTCCCCCTCCCCGAGATCCCCAAATTGCTAAATTTTTCATATTCTTGAGTGACAAATGCAGGAGTAGAGCAGTACCACAGAACTGAGCTCTCCCCTCACTGTGCCTTTTCCACCACTCCAGGAGATTTTCAGCTTGGGGAACTGCTGGGTGACTGGCATCCAGTCCCTCTAAACAATTTGTATTTTACCAAATACACGTTTTATTAACAGTTTCTCACAAGTATCTTCGAGGAGACTGCTCAGAGTCACAATTTCTTTGTTCTAGAAGATGGTGTGGCTGTACAACCCACACTTTGCCCTGTAGTATCTCATTCATATCCCCCACTAGCTATTGCTGTTAGTACTGCCTTAGGGGAGCACAGAAGTCCTGTAACGATGTCTAACCTTAAAAAGAAGGATGGAGGAGATAGCCAGCCCTCCATCACACACATCATTTAGAAGTAATACAGTGTAAGAATTCAGAGCCTGGCTAGCAGGTAAGGATGAGTTATTCAGCCAGGAAAGAGTAAGGGATATATTTGGAAACCTCCACAGTTACAGAAAGAAACTAGCTATTTCTGTGACTGATTTATGGACCTGAGCCCACTTCTGTACTACAGGTTGTGCGGATCTTGCCCATGCATTTACTGCCCTGAAGAAGTGCTACCACATGGCCTGCAATACAGAAGGATGGCCCATGGCCTGTTGCACAACGTCTCTTCACTAGGGGGAGTCTAAGACAAGGATTACAGGGCACTTCCAAAAGTCATTTCAGCAGCTTAAAAAACAAATAGGGAAAGATGAGCAGTGGTGGCAAAATGAAATAAGATGTTGAAAATTAAATTATTCCTCAAGATCCACATAAAAACCACCAAGGTGCAAGATTCTTTTAATTCATGTAATATACCTTTCTTAAAATATGCCTTTTTCTTCTTGAAGAGACCCTAAAAGGGCAACTGAGCCCTGAGCCAATTATATAATTATGTGCATCTCCAGACCATGCTTAATATCCAAGTACAGCACACCACAGCTGGATAGCAACAATGAAAATCACTATTTAAAAACCCTAGATACAGACCACAAAAAAAAAATACTATTCACATTTATAGCTAGAAGCCACCATCCTTTGAGAGCTGTATACTACATGTCAGTGAAATGAACGACAGTGCTGCCCTATTTCTGACAAAGGCAGCTGGAGGAAACAGATGTACAGATGCCCAGTCAGTGTCGCTCCTGATGGTGCTCAAGGGACAGCTTCCTTGGAGATGCTTGGTAAGTCACTTGATTACAGCATTTTTCCCTCAAATTCTCAAGATTTTTTTTTTAAAGTAGATGGATAGGTGGGTCACAGCCAGCCTAGAGATTTTTTTTTTCAGTTTAAGCTGCAGGTAAGAATAACTGCCAACACATAGTCAAAGTAGGGGAGAGAAGAAAAAAAATGGGATGAAGGAATTAAGTGTTTTGGACAAAATAGCCTTAAGGCTTCCTTGAAGATGTTTCTCTTTAGTTTACTACATTCAGTGTTACATCACTTATAATAATTTTACAGTTCAATCTAAATATACTTGCTAAGTTGCTATGAGTTTTGTTCTTTTTAAATAAGAAAGGAAGAAAGGCAATGCTATGAATATCTTAGGAAACTTGAGTATTATGGAAATTATGAAGAACTTATTTGCATATACTATTCATATTCTAGGTAGTTAATTTTTGTGTTCTCACCTATGAGAATATATGAAATTTAACAGCTCCTACATATCACTATCACACATATCCAATATTCAGCTAGTATATGTGCAGATGACTAGCAGGAAATGAGAGTATTCATGAACATGAACAACATCTTCAAAGCTTATTTCCAAAGAGCTCTGTCACCCATCAGCCTGTATCCAAATGAAGTTCCAACAAAAGAGACAAGGAGAAGACCTTGATATGTGTGGTCAAAAAATTACTACCCATATACACTTGGCATCAAGTGGATTAATATTTTAAAGGACAGTCAAGTTTTATTGTGAGAGGAGAAGGTATCTGTGTAGAAGCCTCTGTTGAAGACAGTGATAGCACGTTTAAAAGCAGCAAGTTAAAGGTGCTGCCCTTACTCTTTGCAAGACAGTGGAAATGTATTGTGAAGTACAGAACACTATCTTGACTGTCACAGATATCTGTGCTCTTTAGGAGCTTGAACATCCTATGTATGATCACGTTAGAACTCAACATCCTTAGCAGGTTCATCCAGTTTAAGCCCTGTGCCCTGTTCCTTTCCATACATTTGGACTGGCAAATGTTCCTGTGTTGCAAATAGAAGGTTAAGAAATACTTAGTGTTCCCTGATACGATGAGATTCTCCCAGTAACCATGGATTGATACAGCTCAATATTTTATGACTAGTTCAATATTCTGGTATTACTTTATATTAATATAAATAACTGTGGCTATATTTTACTTTCTACTGTATTTCCAGTATTCAGACAAGAACCATAACCAGTTATCTGCCCTAACGTGTAGATCTAATTATCCTGTACTGTGGCTTTTGTCTAGAGGTTACTTCTCAGTTTATGTAGAGCAGTTGAGTGAGATTTCTCTTTAACTTAGTTTTGCAGGAAAACAAGTAACAATGTTTTGTTGAAATGAAATATCTAGGTCAGTGTGCTGAAAATAGTGCACTTAAGTGCTTAATTGCTTAAGTTGCTTAATTCCTTATGAAGGATGAAAATTCCTTTCATATGGTCTGTTCAATATGTACATATGCATGCATGTACAGTATGTTACTGAACAGGTGCTGAGGAGTCAAAGAAAAATAGGTGAACACTTCACTCTCCTGCATTTTTGCCCTCCTTATAAAGTTACTCTTGGTTTAGTGTCCTAGAAGTATTTTACTGCAGTATCTTTTTAATGGAAACCTTTCTTAGCAACTTCTGCTGTTACCTCAGGAATAAGATTCCTGCACAAACCATAGCCAGTAAAACCACCCATGTTGAAATTTCCATATCAATTTTTGTATCAGGTCATCAGTTTTTGTATCATATAAAGACTGCACAGAGCTTTAATGAAACCAATCAAGCTATTAAAACTGAAACTGGAGAAAGGGAATTATATTTCTGCATGAGCAAAAATGCCTCCAAAATACTAAGATGTGAGGTTATTCATCTAGCAACTCCAAGCTGTGTGGAGAGAAGCTTCCCACTGCGACTTGCAGGTAAAGTGTATTGTTTTATTTTTTGTTTTTAATTTCCTAGAGGATAGTGTGAGTTTGCATACTAATTTGCAAATATGCAAAGTTATTTCCCTGAGGCTGAATAACACTATTAAGTGTTCCTAAAAGTTATTAAAGATATTGAAACCTTATGCAAGGAAGATTACACCTCTAAATAAATACTTTGGTACACCAGAATAATGCATAATATCCCAGTTGTGCACTGAATGAGCTATAATCGGTCCTTACCCTTCAAAAGGTAAGATCTTTCCCATTGAATCTCACTAAGAATCAACTCAGACCTTTCAACTAATAATGATCAGTGCTTGTTGCAAGCTCAGAAGTGGAGATAAGAGTACCGGCACTCCATTTTATTATTACATTCTCTGATCTGCATCCAACCTTTTCAAGTCAATAAAAGAGTTGATTAAATTCAACATGCTTTGGAATAGTTTCTCTGTGAGTCAACATGAAAACCAGTGATTGCTAAATAATCTGGAATGAGAGAAAAGTATTACATGGTGGTATAAATTTGATTACAATACTGCATTATAAAATGTATTACCAAATTTGTTAACTTTTTTATGGACACATTAGCTCTCTTTACCATAAATCAGCATAAGATTATTACCATGATAAGAAACTGTATTTTTTCCTACTTGTGGAAGTATTTAACAAGCTTGTAATAACTGACTGCAAATGCATGCCACACAAGACGCTGTAGGGCAAGTGTGACGTTTAAAGCAAAGGTAAGTTACAAAGTGCGTTTTAGTGGCAACATTCCAGAGCAGGATTGTCACTCTTCCAGGCAGACAGTATTGGGAGGTGCAAGAAGTTCACCCCTGTTATCCCCTAAAGAGCTCTTGGGTAGTGTAGAAGTGGTAGAGTCAGGCAGGACATGTCCTGCCCATGACTGACAGAGAATTTGTCCACATACTAACACTAGTATTTATTATACAAAGACATTTTGCAGCAGAAATCATCTGCAGGAGGCAGCAAGGGATCTCCAGCGGTCCCCAATAGATGGAAAAATTCAGAGACCCAAGAAGGTTTATGGTCCCAGCATGGTCCCACATATAGACCTGTCTGAAGCCAAGTCCAAATGAGTGAAATGTCTTCTCTCTATAGAAGGCATTATATCTATACCAGTGTCTCTTCAAGTGGTTATTTGATGCTACATCACTGAAACCACCGTTAAAATGGCAGAACAGAGCCACGCCAACAGGGCACATTTGGAGCCCCGTGTGTCACACCACCACCACCACCACACACAGATCCTGGGCCTCCTCAAGAAGCAGCCACCGCTCTGAAGACAGAGGGTGTTTCTGAGCATCTACAGGCTGGCAGGAACGTGACACTTCGGTGCTACGTCCTGCAGGAAAAGGATGTAGTGTGGATTTGACTGCCTGGTTTCATGATCTATTCCCAACTGAGGAAGAAGGGAAAATTGCAGACTGAGGATGGATCTGGTTTTGTTTCCTGTGTAGCTTTCAAAATAAGGAAGCAAAGCAAAGATTGTAGGATCAGATGTGAAATTTCTGCTGCAGATGAAGCTTTTGAAGAAACCTACATCTTAAAACTTGATTGATTTCCCTGTAATTAAGATAACAGGCTCTCTTCAACAAGATGTGCATAAAATGTGCAAAATAATAGACTCAACATAAAAGAAGTAACACTTATGATGCCGTTGAAACATCTTGAAAAGTAATATTGTAATTGAAGAGTTCCATTTTGACATGCTGTGGAATAGGTTTTTATTTTTTGTTTCTTTTATTTCTTAAGCAAATATCTCAAGAATACAGGCTCTGTGAAAATGAAAGGTCAATGAAAACAGAGGCAAAAAAAGAAAAAAAGAAATATAAAAGAATAATAGCTACAATTGTGCATCAGCAGAGTAGTCCTAAAGACTAAATTATCTTGTCCATCAAAAATTGTTAAAGCAAAGACAACGATTTTATAAAGCATAAATTTTAAATGTAAAGATTTCAGATATGGATGTCCAGGCAGTGCTTGTTAAAAAAAAAATTAAGAGTATAGTGGCTATTTCCTAGGGAGATATTTCTAAAGTTAAAACTACTGCCTTTGGAAAAACATCTGTTGACAATCAATATCTGTAGGTCAATCCTGAAGAGGTGCTATGCATCTCTGTATTTTCTGAACCCAGTCAATAATTCTTTCAAATTAAGCTTCACACATATATTCACCAAGCAACATGCCTAGGGGAGCAGTGATCATGGTAATCTCTCTGCCCTCCGGTCAAAACTTGCTACCGCTTCGCAGAACAAAGCTTGTCTCGAGGCGCTACCTGCTCCAACAAAACGTATACATTTTGCTAGAAGAATGAACTCATCTTCCTACTCATATTTCCAATCCTCTGCTTCCCCTCACCTCCTCCATGAGGAGTGCATCAATTACCTTCCTAGTTTTAAAGCAGCACATGAAAAATCCAGCTGAGCCAAAGGGAGGACATCCCCACTACTCAGATGGCCTCACCAGTGACTAACAGGAGCTTGAAAATTATGCAGCCCACCTCGAACCCAACAAAACCACTCCAATCCCTCCAATATCACAGCATACAGACATGCCCAGTACCCACCACATATTGTCAAGGCATAGAAAAGAGACTAAAAGAAGATTTTACTCACAAGCCAGAAGAGAGGGGCACAGGTGGTGCAAGTAAAAGACAAAAGGAGCAGCTTGGCAGCACAGCCTATGTCCTCCCAGGTGCAAGCACCAGTCACAAGCAGAGGCTGCTCAAAGATGCCCTTAGAGGAAAGGCAGAGTCCTAAGAGCTAACAGAGGGAGGGGGACAAGACATTTAACCCAAAAGGTGGGAACAGCCTCACTCTTGCAGCAAAGGCACCATCAGGTGTTATCTCAGTCAGCTGCTCAGCTTCTTGACCTCAGGCTACCAAACACTAATAGGAAAATCCTGGTCCTAATCAAATCCCTGGCAAAACTCACGTGGATTTACAGGCCCCGTGTTTAACGTGGGGGTTCTGATTTGAAACTTCCTGAAGGCAGAGTTTCATTGCCCTCATTGCCTTAGGATGCAATGTTTGCACCTTTACTCTGCTTTACTCTGAGCACAATGACTAGTAACAACACAACAGTGCTATTTATATGCTGTGTCTCTTCTCAGCAGAATAATACTTAAAAAGGCAAAGGAACAAACAGTAGCTACTTAAAGTAACAAATGTACAAAACCAACCAGCAATTGATAGAGGTAAACCAGCAATCTGCCATGTACACATCTTCTGGTAGGTGGCCACGTTCAGCCCGCTCCTTTGAGAAGATGCATTAGATGAAAATGAGGGCACAGCTTTGTGCCAGGGAGGGCAATGTGAAGAAAGAAAGATCATCCCTCAGCACTCGGCCTCCCCACAAGCAGGCAGGCACCTGCCCACCTTGTCCCCACACAGGGCTCCTGCCAGGTTTAACACAGGCACCTTCTCGCCTCCCCTGAGCTCAGATGGGAGTGATCAGCTCCTCAGCTTTATACTGAAAGAACCGGCTAGCAAACTTTTAAACTGAGTCTTGTACATGTGAGTATTCTTTAAAGCTACATTAGGCACCAAAATGGCAGCATAAGGCAGAAAATTATGCAGCCCACCATCCTTTGCAGGCAACCACCCGTGCTAAGAGCACGATGGAGACAGTGGCATGTTGAGCCTCTCCAGAATGTCTTCTGCTCTTTTAATAGTTCTCCTTGGGCATGTGGAGGCTTATATCACATTTCTTTCTCCTATTGCTTAATCAAAAAATAGTGCAGTGAGTCACTTGTTACAGGCAGACATTGCCAGCCAGGCTGAACAGGCTTCGTGCTGCAGGTCATCCTAATGTGCCTCTCAAGATCCCCCTCATGCAAGGTCGTCTTCTCCCCTCAGTACCAGCTTTGCCTGAGTAAGGTCCATAGCGTGGAGTAAATCCTGTTTACTGTACTGCATGTGCTTTCAGCAGGTTGCCAGATGATGCCCTTTGATCCCCAAATCCACAGAAATCGATGGGATGTTTTCTACTGACTTCAAAGAGGTTTGTGTCCAGGCTCCTCAGTGCGAGATATCCCCCTCAGAGCCAGCAGGGTGGCCAGCCCTGGTCAGGCGCTGGCAACGCAGAAAGCAGCAGTGGAAAGGGCACTGGTCCTGCCTATTTTTAGTGGCAACACCCATATGAGTGTGGGGAGAGAGAAAGATGAGCCAGCAGCAACAGAGCAGCATGAAAAGGACTAATTCCAAAACACTTTCTCACCCCCAAACCTTGGAAGAAAGACTAATACTATTCCATTCTACAAGGAACTGCAAAATGAACAGGAAGTCATCTATGGAAGCTTATTAAGATCCATATCATAGGCATAGATATGTCTGTGACATATACAAGGAATCGTTGTGAAAGCTGCAAGCTTGGCAATTTCACAGAACTATCTTTGTGTTTCTGACATCTGTTTTATATGGTATTTTTCAAAGAAACTCTTATGCTTTCTCACACGTCAAAATGAACCTACGCTAGCAGTGCTACAGTAATTCTCCTGGTGCAGATGACTCAAGACACATAAAGAGAGGAGGAAGAAGTAAAACAGGAGGAAACATCTAGCTTTGAAAGAACTATTAATTATACATTAGTTTTGTATTATTAGCTATTAATAGGTAGCGATCCACAAGAATCAGGTACCATAAGGCCTCCTAACGGTGCTTCCAGCAGGGCTCTGTTGTGACTCGAACCTTGCCCAACACGCAGCAATGTTTGCCACAGGATTGAGTAACGCTGGTCATGCCCAGCCTACGTTCTCACCTTACAGGGCAGGCCAAATTTTGGAGCTGGCCTTGTTGCTAATCTATGAGAGTGTAAGTCCTGGCCTTACTAAAGACTTTCATGCCAGCCTCTCATATCTACATTTTAGGTCTCTGATCTCTCATCTCAGCAACTTCACGCCTTTGCACTGGCATTTTCAGAGGAAAACAATTTATTACTTCCTGACATGGCCTTCCTCCTCTGTCGATTGTGGATTTTAAATGTATTTATTTTATGTCCTTGGACCTCCTTTGCCTTAATACGCAGCCTCTAGAGATCACTACTTATTTGTATCTATTTAACAGAGAGGTTTTCATGATGAAATATACTGCTATAATGCTGTATTTATAATATGCCTTGGGGGATAGATAAGACCAAATTGGCCTTTTTTATGCTCTAATTTCCCGCACGCATGTCACTTGATTTCATTAGGAAACACAGCATGAAACTGATAAACCCAGTAGCTGTGTTCTCACTAGCAGTTACCGTAAGCATTTTAAACCTACGGCAAATAACCTAAGGGCTCTCTGATCTCTGCTGCTGATTAGTAAGATTTATCAGCCTTCTGTTCATTCACACACCCTAATGAACTCCAACTTGACTGTACCAAACAGTGTGGACTGTGAGCATAAACCAGGAGAGATCTAAAACGGGAGCCCAGGAAAGGCTCTGTAATTCAACAGTCGCTTCCTACAAAACATACTCCTTCGGTGCCTGTGTCCATGTCCTCCCCACAGGCCCCCTTGCCCTCTCCCAGGGCAAGCCCCAAGTTTGCAGCCCTGCCCTGCTCCCCACACGCTTCTGTGCAGAGAAAACGTGGACAGGCAGCCCCACATGGACCCCACGCGGTGCAGTCTGGTAGAAGTGGCTCAAAAATCCACTCCTGTTGGACTCCAGATATAGGAAATATAGACTCAATGCCTGGGAACTTCCCTACAGCAAAGGGTGGCACTGGCGTGTTCCTCGAAACCGGCTGGTGGGTAAATTGCAGCCTGTTTTATAGAGGACAAAGGAAGGGTCCTCACAAACACGTATCACAGTATCACTACCACAAAACAAAACACCATCTCCTCTGTGCTCTGACCCTGGCATGTTTCTGTATGTTTCAAATGATGAAAGAAGAATTTAAAATGAAAAGATTCCTAATAACAGTCACGTACATATTAAAATGATTGGCTTCAGCAATTTTAATAGTACAAATTCTGCATTGCTCATAATGCTGTAAGAGATCCTTTTGTTTGGCTCTTTCTTCCAAAGTGTGGGAAAATCTTTTTTTTTTTTTTTAAGGGACATAAAAGGTGGTCCTGAAAGCAGCCCAGCAAGTACAAACTGTTTCCTCCCATCTTGCCCCTCAGCATCTCACAGTGAACAAAGAGAATCCGTGTCTTTGCAGCACACATTTCCTTGGGGGAAAAAGGGGTTTGCATCAGTTCCCGAGCACAGCCGCATGACAGTGCTGCTGAAATTGCTTTGCATTTAGGTCAAATCTTGAAAAGAGCTTCAAAATAATTCCAGCTCTAAGAATGTTTTTGGTGAGGCTCTTCAGATATATTTTACACATTGAAATAAGGCACTAGGGAGACATAAGGAAAGCCTGAGTCATTATTCAGGTAATGGAAAAACAAACTCTGTGGTATTTTAGCTATGATTCTTGTACAAGCAGAACTGTGACCAGTGAAATTTCAGGGGAACAAAAGTATCCAGGAAAACCACAGCTCAACTCAGTGCTTTTTAGATGGACAGTGGCACACAGGCAGTAAAAGGGAAAGCAGGAAAATAATGTGTCAATTAGACTGAGTCTAATAGAAGAAATTTCATCATCAAAACCATTTCAACGTTTTAAGTAGAAATTTTAAATAGAAAAAAATTAAATAGAAATTTTAGGACTACAAAGGTAAAATATGCCTTTCCAATTTTTTTTTCTAATTGCTCATTAATGCAGGTTTGTGTTCTCTGTGAAACACATCACACATTTTTACAGCTGTACAACTGATGTATAATACAATTGATGTATAAGGAATTTAGAAAGCAAACAGGGATTTATTCACTTAACTTGCAACCTGAGAATACCGATACATAGTTCAATGAACCTGAATTATACAAGCACTAATCATATAACTAATATTTTATTATTTTAAAATATTCTTTGATTTTACCCCAGCATTACTTCATTATAGATACTTGAAAATATTCCAGTTAAAAGGCAAGTTTGACATAATATACTCACAAGTTGTCAAAAAAAGCCATATTATTGCTAAACCAAACCATTATCAGAGCATGTTGTGAGCTGCATGACAGATAAGAACTCGATATAGAAATTCCTTGAACAAATACAAGTACTAAGGCAACTTAGTGACTGTCTCTGCAGAACCCATGTAACCAGGCGTGGGTTCAGTGCTGTAATCCTTGCTTAGCTTTTAGCCGGACAAAATCTAGGTGTTTTTCAATGTGGCTGGCAGCAGCACGTAGCTGTTCCTGTCACTGCCTTCTCCTAGTGCCCTGCCGAGGGAGCGCCGCTGCTGTCACCGCGAGGGCCCGGGGGGAGGCGGTTTGCGGGACCGCGCGGGCCGCTCCGGGCAGCGCCGCGGGCAGCGGCCCCGCGCCCGCCTCGCTCCGCGCCCGCCTCGCTCCGCGCCCGCCACCGCAGGAGCCGTTTTCGCCGCAGAGCAGCGTTTGGAGCCACAGCAGCCCGAACGTGGCCGCGCTGCCCTGCACATCCCTCCCGCGAGCGCGAAACCTCCCCTTCCTCCACTGAGGAGGAAAGAAGCCAGAGGCCTCGCCTGCTGCTCAGAGCTCGCGCTCAGCATTCAGCACCGTCCCTTTCTTTACAGCACCTAATTCTATTTATATTCCCTCATTATCTAATAGAATTTAGTCTGACCTAAGGGAGAGACTAATTTTTGACTCGATATTTACTGCCATGTGGCTCTGTGTGTTTGCACAAAGGATGTTGCTCATGTACATTTACATAATTACAATACATAATTTTGCTATTATTAATTCATTTAAGTTGCATACTCTCTGCAAGACATTGCTTACTGTCAGAAATATGTAGTCCAAAATGGCATTATTGAACCTTTTATTTTGGAAGTATGAAGGGGTCTAAAGTAAATAAAATATTCAAATACACTTTGTATTGCAGGTGATAGCTGAGACTCCATACAATACAATATGGATTACAGAAATGCACATGTTAATTTCTTTAAGACATGGAATATAATGGCACAGACACTTTCAGATCGAGTCTTATTTGTGTCATACATAACACTGCCTGACATTTTGGTGAGTATTTAAATTCAACCTAATTTAATAATTATTAGTATTTTATTTTTCTATATTGATTGTTCAAGGTTAGGATTAAAAAATTAGTTAAAAACAACTGACTTTGGGACAGACACTGCAAGACCCTAAGTACTGCAACCTCTGAGGATACATTTAGTTTTTAAGAATATATGCCATTATTTGCAGATTAATCAATGCAAAATGATCATGCAATTAAATATGACAGCGAGAATTGAAGTTTAAAGCTGCAGATCATGTTTTTCTTACTCTCAGTGCTGCTTGAAATCTCTCACACCTTTACAAAAATATAATTACCTTTGGACTTACCCCCAATAAATAACAGCAGAACATACCTTGTGCTGCCAACCTGAATTTTAAAAAGCAACAGAGGCCACCTCAATGTTTTGACTTTATGGGGTCTTTCACACACCAAGCCCTAACAGAGTTTCCCAGGCAAAAGGCATCAGGAAGGATCATCGCTTAGAGTGAACTTGGGCTTTAGCTTGACAGATCTCTTCCTTATGGTGGCTCTTGGGGAAAATGGCATGTTGTCCATGATGCTCTTGTCTTCCTCCAGTTGCCTAGCAGTGCACGAAGGGGTGGGCACTTTCACCGTGTTGCCAAACTTTGAGTAGTCCACGGAGTATTGCCCATCTTCCTCTGCTACGATGGGCACAAACCTCTGGCCCCAGAGGATTTCGTCGGCTAGGTAGGAGGTCCTGGCTTGTGTGGTGATGCCGGTGGTCTCCACCACCCCTTCCAGGATGACGATGATCTCCAGGTCCTCGTGGTGGTGGAGGTTCGTGGGGGAGATGTCGTAGAGGGGGCTGTTCTTGTCTATCACGTGGTAGATGATGAGAGGGGAGACAAGGAAGATGCTGTTGCCCCCCACAGGGTTCTCCATCTGGATGTCAATCTGGTTGAGGGGCACCACCTCGCCCTCCATGCTGGTGGTCTTCTTCACCACCTGCATGCGGATGGTGGCACTGATGATCATGCTCTTGCGGAGGTCGCCCACGCGCAGCATGAAGCAGAGCTTGCCCTCCCGCAGGGCAATGACCGCGTGCTTGCTGAAGATGAGGGTCTCGGCGCGGCGGTGGGCCTGCGAGGTCTTCATGAAGATGCAGCCCAGCATGATGGCGTTGATCACGAGCCCCACGATGTTCTGCACGATGAGCACCAGGATGGCAGCTGGGCACTCCTCCGTCACCATGCGGCCCCCAAAGCCGATGGTCACCTGCACCTCGATGGAGAAGAGGAAAGCGGAGGCGAAGGAGTGGATGCTGGTCACGCAGGGCACAAAGTCCGCCGGGGGCCCTGCTGCTCCATCACCCAGGCCCCGCTGCACGCGTGTGCTGTGGTCCAGGTCACCATGCGCGAAGGCGATGAGCCACCAGACCATGCCGAAGAGCAGCCAGCTGCACAGGAAGGACATGGTGAAGATGAGCAGCGTGTGGGGCCACTTGAGGTCCACGAGGGTGGTGAAGACGTCCTGCAGGAAGCGGCCCTGCTCCCGGATGTTTTTGTGGGCCACGTTGCAGGCGCCGTTCTTGCCCACGAAGCGCGCCCGCCGCTCCCGGGCGCGGTAGCGGGCATGGTCGGGCACATCCTCGGCGAGCCGGGTCAGCACGTACTCCTCGGGGATGATCCCCTTCCTCGAGAGCATGGCTCCGGCCGCCGCTCAGCGCCGCCGCCGCTCAGCGCCGCCCCATGCCCAACGCCGCCGCCGCCGCTCCGGGGGCGGGGGACCG
>JAUBOD010000351.1:2480300-2517299 GCA_032353885.1 Nothura maculosa | reverse complement strand
CGCCAACGGCCGCGCCAACGGCCGCGCCAACGGCCGCGCCAGCAGCGGCCGGGGGGCGGGGCGACTGGCGGTGGCGGGGGGAGTGAGACGGGCGGCAGGTAACGGTCGCGCGCGGCGGTTGGCCGTGAGCCGTTAAAGCCGTTGCGCCGCGGCGCTGCGTGTGGCTGGTGCGGGCGCTGCCCGCGTGAGCTGCGGGCGGCAACGCCGCCCCTGCGCGGTTTATCCAGGGTAGGTTGTCGGCCGGCGTCTGGATCCTCTTACGAGGTGACATTTTGCCGCTCGCGTGATTTCAGGATTTCGGGAAAATACAGTGTGAAATCGGAGTAAAATATATTGAGGTTTTTGCAAAGGTCTTGAGTGCACAGAGGAACCTGGATTGTTCGAGTAAACGGGACTCGAGCACCACTCTACTGCGCAATTCCCACAGGCATGGCAGGAAAGTGTTTGAAGCACCCCGGTCTCGCCAGCAGGAATTACTGTTTAAACCCAAGACCTGCATCAAGGACTCACCCCCTCACACGCTCTGAGTAATTTGGTGGTGTTACTTAGCCTGGCATATGGGAGAAATTTCTGAAACAAGGGAGCTGGTGGGAGCTCCCATCACCACAGTGCCTGCTCAGGGAGATGCCACTGCCCAAAGCGCAGTAAAAGATGCAGAGGAATCATCTTGCTGCACATAATTAACCCACAACAGGCAGGAATTTCCAATAAAATATTAAAATTGCCAGCTGAGGCAACAACAGACATGGAGCTACCATGTGTGTGCATAAACGCAGATATGTACACAAATAAAAGCCTGTATCTTCAGCAAGGTGTACTAGCTGAAAGCAGTGTGAAGTGATTCTTCCGCTGTTCAGTACAAGGACTAGCACCCTTGTTTCTGTGCTTAAGCTGGAAGCTCTGATTTAAACATTTTGTTGCAATTTCATCTGTGACACCAAAGTTGGTGAGTTGCTAAAGCATCCTCACATACTCTAAGGAGATTTTTCGTGTCAGTGTCTCTTTCCTGTTGGCTGTGGCTCTGCAAGTGCTCTGGTGCACTGTGCAAGCTCATTTCTTGAGCAACATAATAACAGCATGAGGGAAGATGATGCCTGGGAGCCAGCCAGTATGGGAGGCTGAAATTACCTTTCGTCGTCTGGTGCTGCCGACTGGCCTGCCTGTAGATTCCCAAAGAATCTCTCCGAGCAGTCCTTATAGGTCTTGTAATTAAGTGATGTCTGCTCCTTTAGCATTTAATTTCTACTAATTTATGTATGAATTGTCGAATGCCCTTGGATATATATATTCCTTATCGAGGAGCCAGTTTCTAGTACACTCTTGTACCTCTTCCTCTTGTTGTGGTTGCTTTGATAAATAAAACCAAAAGGACAGTGAGGTTGCCCAGCACCCAGCTGCCAGGCTCTGAATTTAGCCAAATGTGCTCCTCCCTTCTCTTGATTGTTTTCTGCTTTCTCTCCCAAGATATTTTGTCTGCTTGCAGCATTAGCTGTACAGGACAAAGCAGAAGTGCACACTATAAATGCTTTGTGTGGTTTATACACAATTATTTAGGAAAATATTTTTTCTATTTTTCTTTATAGCTCTTAAATGAAGAGTTATTTGTGAAAAGTCTATTTCTCTCCATTATGGCACTTCTAGCACTTTATAATGAGCCTTCAAACATCTTGCACTACTCCTTGGCAACATCGCAAACTCTCCTGAAGAGGCAGAAATAGGTATTCAAGAGGCAGTCATGCCTTTAGAGCCTTTTAAATTTCTAACCATCATCTTATTCTCAACTTTTTCCTCCAGAGGGCAGTAATTACATGAATGTAGAAAGAAAAAACACGTCAGAGAAGAACATTTTAAAGAAAAAGGAATAGGTAGGAACGTGGTCTTAGGTAAATTGTTTCATAGTCTGGTGCTAGGAGGACCAGTGGAGCCTACTGCAAGAAGGACTTTTTCAGGAAGAAGCTCCACGTTGCCTTTAGGAATCCTGAACACTGCAGCTCTAGGAGGTTGTTTCCTTGTTTCCACTTCTGTTCTTTATTGGGACTGTCACTTGCCACTTACCTCCTTTTTATTCACCTCTGATCTGTTGGCTGAGATGGGACAGCAAAGCAAGTGGCTTCTGCTGAGGAATTCAGAATAAAAAGAAGCCCTGTCTCTGTGGATCAACCAACAGATACTTAAAAGAAAAAAAAAAAGTGACAGATCTTCTGTGTGAGCCAACATATTTGTGTGGAGAGCTGTTGAACAAATTGGACTAGCAGGAGCAATCCAACACTTGAAGGCTGTTATATTAAATCATGAGAGGTAACCATTTTTTTTTTCTAATCACAAAATAGGTTTATGTTTCAAAAATTGTCTTTATTTTCTGAATTTTTCATAATTTTAGCTGGTATCAGGAAGATGATGTTACAAGGATAACTATTAGATGATCAATGAGCTAGCAGCACAGCTACACAGTTACTTTGCTTTTAGAAAGGCTTTTCCAAGGCTGCAGAAGGCTCGTCTGACATAAATTAAGCCTTTCAAAAAGCCTATCAAAAAACAACAAAAAAAAAACAGAGCCTTCCACTGCCCTCTGGGACTTTGTAACTCCCACTGCAGAAAAATTTCATGGACGCTGCTGCTAAGCGTTCTTGAAACTTCAATACTTTGGAGTAAGCTGATGCAAGCTGCCTGGGATCTGGCCCCATAGAAGCAGGATTAGATAAAACGTGGATTAAAAAAAAATGTCTTCAGACTGAGTGGCAGCTAAAAGGCCTCCATGTTCACACTTATTTATCCACCAGGATGGTATCATAAAAAAAAAAAGAAAAATGCTGTAATGTGCCACATCCCTTTTCCTACTCTGTGAAATCTCAACTTAATTTACAATGCAAAATTGTGGCATGTGTATTTGGCACAATTATGGCACTTTGAGATCAATACAGTCTTCTAATATTGATATGATGTGTCTTTTGCTCCCTTGTATTCCTTTCCAGATAAGCTTGTGTCCAAATCACCCTCTCAAATCTCTGCTCCATTAGTAAAAGCAGGAGAAACTTCTTTGTTCTGTATTTCTCCTCCTGCCATTAGGATTCAGGATCTCCCTCAGATGCAGGTAAAGCCGCTTCCATCATGAGCTACCTGAGGGAGTCCAGCCCCTCTGCTCCCTGCAAGGCTACAGTTAACCTGGCTCTCATTTCCTTTCTTTTAGCCCTAATGGACTCGTGCTGCCTCGGGGTAAAAGCACATCAATACTTCTGCAGCTGTTTTTCCTTTGAAATCACCCAGCAAAAACCTTTACGTGAAGGAAGAGATCCCTCCCAGCTGAAAAAACCTCTCTTTCTCTACACAAGGCCGTGATGGAGCTCATGTATTTTATCTGTGTAACTGCATCCTACCCTCCTCACCTTCACTGCTGCTCATGACTCCTGCTGGTCATATCATTTCTAGTCCCCCTTTATTCCTCTAAAGCACTGTACAAGTGATAGCAGGCAGATATTTTGAATATTGCACTGTGGAACTGCTAAAACTATTTAAACAACAACAGTTCTGCACTCTTTCCTTCTCTCTGTTGCAGGGCAAAAATAGAACTAATGCATTAAAATAGCACGTAGCCCATAAAAGCAATGAAATCTCTGTTTCTAGAAAATGAAGTCCTTTAAAAATGTCTTCCAGATTGATTTCTGCTTTCCTTTCTGTTCAGCAATTTCTTCTAAAAGGGGAAGGAGACAAAAAAGGTGTAAAGCACAAATTGCTATAAAAGGAATACCAGCAAAAAAAAAATTGTAATCCCTCTTTGGCTCATTGACATTCTACCTGCTTGGCAATTAACAAGTCCTGGCATGATTGCCATGATAAATTGAAAGGACAGGGCTAAGTAGTTGTCCAGCCACATCAGGATATGCATGTAGGCATGCATATTTTATTGGGAACGCTCACAGTGAATCAAGAAACAATGGGATAGTGGGTAAAGTATGTGAAACAGAGACACTGAGTCAGTTCTTAAGGCTGTGAGCTACAGGAAGAGACTTTAATGGTGTTTATTCACCAGATTTGGAGGAATAATGTACAAATGAACCAGTGTGTCTGCAGGACTTGGGAAATCATGTGCATTAAATACTGATACTGCATCACAAGGTTGCCTTCTCCTAGAGCCCTTCAGTGTAAAGGCAATGTAAAGAAGAGGAAATGAATTGGGTGGTAGTTCATGGAAGGAGATGCCAAGAGACACAAGCAGTAGCAATAAATCACAACATAAAGAAAATGTTTTAACATTTTTTATATTTAAATATTAAAGCTTTACAGTATCATATGATTAAAAGAGATATAAGCTTTTGAGAAATACCTTTGGTATATAATTTTCCTTCTGCATTCAGTTAATAATGAGCAGTATCTACAGTAAGGCTAGATTGCATGAAAAAAGTAAAAAACAACAGGAGCGGCTTAAGAGTTACATAAAAATTCCCATGTTAGTCATGTGTACTTGATTTATTTACTATTATACTTCACCCAGGTATTTGTTTTCAACCATATCTTTGGTAGCAAAAAAAGAAAAAAAAAACCCCAAACCAAAAACAAAACAAAAATAAAATACAAAAAGGAAAGTACATGGATAATTCAATAATTCATTAGTCTTTCAGATGGAGAAATATCTCCATTAAAAAAAGTAAAATCTCAGTTTTATTATGAAATAATTGACATTTATTTACAATTAATTTACATTTAAAAAATATGAATACAACTGTACTTTTAAAATGCTTCATATGGTTTTATTACTTATCTGCCTGTACAAAAGAAGCAAACACACTATCTTCTTGCTCTAGCAAGACTTCAGGCTTGTCATATTCCAAAATAAGTCCTCTCTTCATTACAATGACCAAATCTGAATTCAGGATTGTGTGTACACGGTGCTGAAAAAAAAATAAAATGCCAATTCAGTATGTCTATCAAATATATTATAGGATGACTTTCAAAAATGAACTTCCTATCAAGTCCAAGTTTGCTAAACAATACTTTTTCTCCAACCTACTTTATTATGCAAATACTAGACAAGTAAAAGATCCATGTAGATATCCAAGGACCTAAATCAGATTTTAAAACGTGGGTATTTTTAATCCTCCCTTATGGAAAAATAATTGGGCAAATATCTAAATGTCTGTATAAGCTGCCACTAGGGTATTCCTAGCCCAGCATTCTGCCTCTGGGAGCTGCTGTGGGAAGGGATGCTGAAGTGTCAGCACTCGCTCTTCCAGCCTTCCTCTATTTCTAGCTCTAGGGGTCACCTGAGCCTGGTGTGGCCTCTTCCGTAAACACCACAGCAACACTGAGACCTTGTCCATGTTCCATCCTGAGCCATCGTGCATGACTTGCATCCCCATCTTTAGGGCCAATGTCCCGTTTGTACGCTTAGACTTTATACACTTTATACCCTGTCATGAAACGTGTGCAGGGTTTGTTACTTGCTTTGAATCCTTCTGGAAGGAACCTTCATGCTCTTTCTTTAGCCTGACTTATTGTGTTTTCAAATTAGTGAGCCAGAACTTATGATCATTTCTGTTTTCTTCATTTAGATACAAGTTCAGCTTTTACAAGAATGTCTTCATGCTTCTAATAGTCTTTTTTCCTTCTTTAGCCATGACACTTCCTTTCTATCTTTATTCTAGTCTTTCCTAACAAAGGGCGTACATCAGGCTCTGCAATTTTTTAATAGAAGTCCTTCAGTAATTGCCATGTTCCCTGTCAGATTCAATTTTCTTAGCTTCCTCTCTCAGATGTTTTTCTCCATTTGTGTGTTAGGGGTGGGGGGAAGCGCTAAACAAGCATCCTAATTTATTTATTTATTTATTTTTTTAAAAAAACAAAGTTGTTCTTCACCTGCATGGTTCCTAATCAGATCCAGGGCACCCTCAGTACCAAAACAACTGTTCTAATTCCTTCTGTGGCTTCCTATCCAGCTGTTCCATTAAAAAAAAACCCCAAACACTGCTGGCACTCACAAATCTCATTCCTGTTGCAGTCCTTACGTGACATTTATCCAGTGCAAAGGACAGGAGGAAGGGGCTGGGGGGAAATGAAATCCATGTTCTGGTTGTACTTGCTGCCCTCATCTTCCTGATCCCGTGTAAAAAAGTCAGTGCTACTGTCTTGGTCAAGTAACACAGATCCAATACTATATTATTCCTATTCCTGTTCTTCCTAGACACAGAGTAAGAAAAGGGCTGTTTTATCATTAAAAAAAAAGTTTCTAATCCTGAACATTCAAATGCAAACACATATGCTGTAGATTTCATTTATATTTGAAAGTTAAAGTAACCCCAGATCAAGTCAGAATGCTATTTGTATGGAAAATGCAGCTAAAACTCATTAAGAGAATAGAAGGCTAATAAATAGAAATTCCCCAGACCTTCCCCAAGCTGGAAAAGAAATAAAAACACAAAGCAGAACAACTCAGAGTTTTCATGCAGAGAAATGAGGCAATTACATTATTATTATTATTTCTGGGCTTTTGTGCATTGACACCCTGAATAAATACAGAATACCACTAGATAAACTGCAATTTCTATTATATATTTGCAAAGTGAAAAGAAAATTTTGCTGCAAGAGTCCTGAATATAGTTTTCTTAAGTTTAACTTTTAAATGTCAAGAAACATGATGACTTTAATTCCCCTAAAATACTTCTATTTTTAGAAATTAGAGTAAGAAATATATTTCCTGTCCTTTTTAGCCACTTACTTTGATTCAACTCACATAATTTCTTTAATAAAAAATATTATTTCTTGATGCTTGAGATCACTGTATAATCACTTCAAGAATATGCAGACTTAAATTCAATCACTGTTAGTGGCAACAGAGTATTCTTAAAAGTTAGTAAAATGCTCATTCATTCCTTTAAATTCTTAAACAAAATGGATTTATCCAGTGGCAGAACTATTACACAATTTTAGCCTTCTAAAATCAAAGGATTATTATAACTTGAGAAAACTCATTCTTAAACTTCACAGTAGTCAGTCATATCATATTTCAAATTTCCCAAGAATGGGCAACAGGAAACTGACCGCAGCCTCAGATATTCTGTATGAGTTGGTTAAGACTGAGCAGCTCATGCAAGAATGTATTGTATTTACATGTTAAGTATTTAAATAAGAAGGTAGCTCAAAATGGAAAGGAAACCTAACAAATAAATACCACATTAACAAAGATTAATAGCTAAATTAAATTTGTTAACACTGTTAGAAAGGAAAAATGTAGCATTTCTGATTCTTGTTTGCATTGAATTGGTAGCAGAGATTGCACTTACCGCAATTGTTACTACAGTGCGGTCAGCAAACGCAGTCATAACTACCTTCTGGAGTATATTCTCCTATGTAAAGGAAAATAATTATTGCTTTTCCAACAGCAAAAGTTGCACTATAGACATATAGGTAGCAGGGAAGCCTAAATAGTCACTTTCCTTTGAGTCATACAGCAAAGGAAATGAAAGGAGATTTAATTTACTGTTCTGCCAGACTGCTGGCAAGGGGGTGCCCTGCTGTGCCATCTTCACCCTGCTGGAAGCCCTCTGGTGTCCCAGCATGCTTGGGGCATCTCACACTAAGTGGTGGCAGGGATGAGCACAGGGGTGTTTAATAGCAGTGAAGTTACCTGAGCTAGTCCTAACATACACACAGTTCTCATTCTACAGGCACTCCCCTACTGCTGCTTAGAAACACCGCTGCTTACTAAGACCTGCCTAGGAATGTCACTCACCCAGATATTCATCTTGGTGATTATGTTGTCTTCAGACACACTAACCAAGGGATGAACTGTATGCTTAACATACCAAAATTCAAATTGCATTTTATCAGGGCTCCATACAGCATAATACACAAGTTACTGGTACTCAACACAAACATTTTACAGAACTAAAGATTACAATTGTTAAAATAACCCCCCTTCAATTATATTATTTACTCAAAAAATACTGTAATTATAAAGAAGGCTCAAGCATTTTTCATAGTAACATAACTTAGGAGGGGAAAAAAATCCTGTAAGAATGTATTGCTCTATTTGGTTAATATCCATTCAGTATGTGTAGTTTAGTGTCTGGTCTGGAAATTTCAGGCAATTAATGCAATGAATTTGTACGTCTTTTCTGTGTCTTTGTTTATCTCCTGACCTTTTGAGCCTTCTGCCTTCCTTACTTGTGCTGTCCACCATGCTGGAGAAAATTATCTACTTGCCAATTTATCCTTCCCTGACCATCACAGCTGACTTTCCAAAGCATCACTTACTTTAGGACATCAACCTGCCAATAAAAATGCTTCATTTTCCCAGTGCAAGCGGTGCTGGAGTAACTATTAAACCATTAATAAATATGGTTTTAAAAAAATGTTAGTTAGCAGTGATTGACAACTGCCTGGATTTGCAGACACATGTGCAGTAAAAATGGAGCTTGAACATTGTCATCCATAAGTTTAATTTCATCTTAGCAGTTGTCTATCTCAGAAAAGAAACTGGAAATCCCTTGTATTTGGGTAAGCTCACCGTGGCCATGTCAATAGACGCTGTGGCTTCATCCATGATGAAGATGCTTGTCTTGCGCACAAACGCCCTCGCCAGGCAGAACAACTGTCTTTGGCCTTGGCTAAAGTTTTCACCACCCTCTGTGACTATAGCATCTAGAAAGGACAGAGCAAAACCAGTGTTTATGGTGTGTATGTCCAAGTAGATATGAGAGGGACAGAACAGGGTAGAGTGTACACTCTATACACTGGGGGAGGGAATGTCTCACTTTCTGCATAAAGTTTTTTTAAAGTAAACTTTCCTAGCTCTGAAGCTGCTGGTGACAGCAATTCGGCCTCTTTTTAATTTCCATCATTCAACATGATCCACTCTTCTGTCTTGTTTTCTTTTTATCTGTTAGACATCAAAGTGACCAAAGGTGGTGTTGCATATCCCCAAGAACAAGTTTCTCTGGGACATATTTAGCCTAGGATGCCCTGTCAAAATGGCATCCTTCACTTTTTACCCTAAGGCTTTCTTACTTTTTCTTTTTCTTTTTTTTTTTTTGGTACTGCCAAGTGTTTCATACCTTTGAGCTGTCTTTCCTTTCTTTGAAATCTTGAATCTGAGCACTGACTTGTCTACACCTTATTTGAACTGACTTGAGCTATGAACCACAATACTTGATATCAAAGACTAAAATAAAATTGCAATTTCACTGCTGAGTTCAACAGATCCAGTCAGTAAGGGAGTTAGATGGATCCAGCACTTTTGCCTACAGGCCGAGCACATGCTGCTTTTTGCTACCTATCATAAACATAAGAAGCTTTTTCTTCACCAGCAGTTGCTTTTTTAATAAATTGTAGATGTGAACCAGAAATGATGTAAACACTGGGAGCAATTTCCTCAAGAAGAAAAGTCTTATTACCGAGCCCCCCAGGTAGTGCTTTCACCACGTGCTTGAGCTGGGCTATTTCGAGTGCCTCCCACAGCATGCTGTCAGTGCACTTCTTCTCAGGGTCCAGGTTAAACCTACAGTTATATGCAATTTAAAAATATCGGTCAGCGTCAACCTCTGCAACATACTTTGACTTCTACTGTGCTTGGAAACAAACTTGCAAATACTTGGAATTATATGCTAAATATTTGGGCCTGATTCTGATTTCCCACTGGTATCATGGCAGTCAAGTCTGCAGACTTGGTTACCATTCATATCGTAGTAATTAATGCCCCAATTTTTCTTCTTTAGGATAAGGAGGAAAAGCTTCCTTTTCTGCAGATATTTTTATAATTTCACATTTTTTGTTCTGAATAAGCTGAAGAATGGTGTTTTACAACACTGAAGAGATGTGACCATACCTTTAAATTAACATTCATTTTAACAAGTGCCAAAATCTCTCCTTTTAAATGTAATATGTCCCTTTATTCTCTAAAAATGCTACACAGAATTGTCAAGCTTCATCCTGAATTATGAAATGCAAAGTATTCACTATAACAGACCAAATTTTGTCAACAGCCAAGCACCATTTTAGCTTGCTAAGACCTCAAAAAGGTAGCATCAAATGTTACTTTCATATTACATTAATAAATCAGAAATAAGAGTCAATAGTGAGACTTTTGTTTACTTTTTACTGCTACTGTGTGTCCTTGAATGAGCAATATTGGCCTAAGTAAAGTCCCAAGTATTTAAAATAACAGGGCAATAGTAGTCAGTCCCCTTGCCCTCTGAAATGAATGAATTGTGCTCTATTGAGGAAAGCGCAGGAAATAATCTTTGCACCAGTATTAGTCTGAAATCAGCAAAGTGTAAGAGTCTATACCTCATTTTCAAATGAACTCTAAAGATGTTTATGTACAAGCTGTAAGTGCAGGTCATGTAACTCCATTTCAGGATTACATTGTTCTTTTTTTCAGGTAAATATTGCAGACAGAGGAAGGGACACTTTCTGGAAACTCTGTGGAGCGCTTTTGCACTACCTCATCCTCTCAGAAGAAAGAAAAGAAAAATAAAAAAGGAGAAGAAACAAGACTTCTGATCTCACAGATGAAGGAATGGCTCAAAGACTGGAAAAGTAAGAGGGGATGGGACATCTATGCTAAAATACCCTGTACTACCTCTAGCCTCTCTCATATTCATCTATTCCCTGCTCTTTCCCTACAATTTTTCTCATCTCTGCTGTCTTCCTCTCTCTTTTTAAGGCAGAAGCATGCAGATGTATGGGTGACAAGCATGTAAGAAAAAAGGTGAACAGAGGCTACGCTGATATTCTCAGCCTGGAGAAATAAATAACTTTTCCTACTTTGCAGGCATTGAATCATCTCCTGCCAAGAGTGCTGCATAGGCATTGGGAAGGGGCACAGACAGAAGGAAGTGATCCTCTCTGCTCAAGAAGGGAGATAGGAATTGAACATTTTGCTATCGCCAGTTCTGTACAAGCCATTACACTGGATAGACCAGACTATTTTTTATCAATGGTGCTTATTGCTTACCGGATTGTGCCGCTGAATAAGATCGGATCTTGGAGAATGATTGACAGTCTGGATCTCAACGTCTGTAAGGGGAGCTTAGCGATATCAATACCATCAATGATAATCCTTCCTATTCAAAAGAAAATGGATCATCTGATGGCCTTTATCATGACACACAGCTGCCAGCAAAGACAGGGCTTGCTTTCAGCTTGTAACAAACTGCAGCATTCTTTTATTTGGTAATGAAACACATTTTGGTTAAGCAGTAAACACAGTTCTCTTGAGATTAAGCCGCATCTGTGAAGAATATATTTGTAATATTTTAAAAATGATTATATACACAACTTATCTGTTTGACCATTACCAACATCTAGCAAGCAAAAAAGAGTTTATTTCAACCAAGAACTACTTAAGAGGGGAAAGAGTCATTTCAGAGAGCCAAATTACTATCAAGAACTTTGAAATTTCATTTCCAAGTACAACTGTCTTTGCATATGGAGCTGTGGGCAGTGTGACTGGCAAACTGAGGCTGTGACATTTGGGGTACATGGTTCGTGAAATAGGAAGTCCAAGTTCTATCTTCTGGGCCCAACCAGGCCTAGCTGTGCCTTGTGTGCAGATATTTCCTAATATTTAAACACTTTCCCCTTTTACACTTGGATTCTACCGTCATGGTTTAACAACACAAAAGGTTGTCCTCTCCTGGACTTCTGTCATGTAGAAGGAAAATTTTTATTGATCCAGCTTACGAAGGGCATAGTTGCTAGACAACAAATGATACTGCATTTAAAGCTAGAGAAAATATCTCACAGATTCAATAACTACAGCTGTTAGAGAAAGTACTGAAACATCTTCAGGAGCTAAGCTTGACCAACAGGAAAAAGTGCAATCTTACCCTCAAAAGTGTCAACCATTCTGAAAAATGCAAGAGAGAAGGAGGATTTGCCACTGCCTGTTCGACCGCAGATCCCAATCTGTGACACAGAAGGCAGAGGAACCTCAAGTAAGTGAAAATAGATAATTTCTGTACTTGTCAGCTGAGCAGAGTGAGTGGAGGAGCTGATCCACATGTCTTCCTGACAGGTCAGTTGAAGTAAACTTGCCATAACAGAGTTAAGGTCACCTGTGTCTTTATGAGTTTAAGATACTAAGGGTTAAATTAGAGCCAGCAGAAGAAAAAAAGGTGAGTGACACTCAGGAGCAGAGGGAGAGCTGAGCAGGGCTGCCAGTAAGGACAGGACAGCCACATAGTAGCAGGGCTAGCACTAGAAGGAGGCCCTGTCAACTGTGGCACTGTGTGCTCACAGCAGGGCACTGCAAGATTGGGTAGGGCTGTGTGGTCCTAACTTGGTTTTATGTAACACAGTCCTAGGAACACCAAGCTAAAAGAAAGAAAAATAAACAACCCTCCAAAATAGACCTCCCTCTCACTTTCTAGTGCACTAAGTTAACTTTTTCAGCAAAAAAAAATCTGGTATCCTGTCACTAAAACAAACCATGTGGATTTTTCTGTGTTTTTTTTTTTTTTTTGTTTGTTTGTTTGTTTGTTTTTCAAGTCTGCAGTTTCTATAATGCACTAGCCCAAACAGAGCCGCTCAAAATCACTGTAAGTTCTTTACCTTTTGTCCTGGAGAGATGTGAGCATTGACGTGCTTCAGGACTGGCTTTAAGTTGCTGTCATAACGAACACTGAGATTCTGGATTTGGATCTCACCTCTGTCTGGCCAGTTCTGGGGAATCTGTGAGGGAGCTGTAGCAGGAGCACAGGGGGAGGGAAAGGGAAAAAAACAAAGCCAACCACCTTTTCATGATAAATTCATCAGCTCATTAAGTGATTTAATAAGTTATTCATGGTCCTACACTGCAAAATCATTAAACTTTCAGCAAAATCTTTCTGCATGGCGCACTCACAAAGGAGTCCTTCATAATTCTCAGCTTCTGTTTTGAGAAGGCCATTGATTCTTTTCACTGCACCCAGTTGGATCTCCATGTCAGCCAGGTTACGAACCATCCAGTTCAGATAATTAGACACCTAAAATAAAGCAAATAAACTACTAAATTCCATATTTTCAGCTGACACACAAATAACTGTACCATAGCATCATTTGAGCAGCATGCAGTTTATATTCCTTCACAGCAGCACTTGTTCAGCCTTACTAAGCTGAGCTTGTGAATGAAGCTTATGCCACACAGAGTGACAATGACAACTTCATGTCAGATTTCCTAACTGCAGTGCACAGATACTTCGTACTATGGAGCTCTCTACCAACATGAAAGACGGGAGGAATCAGTACAGACAGTCAGATGAAAAGACATAATCTTGGCAATTAAAAAGATTTGATGATCTAGAATGATGTACTGAGGCATAGTTACAATTGATGCACTGAAACAAAACATACAGAATAACTTCACAATGTTTTTTGCCATATTTTGTGGAGGTATTGAACAGTTATTTCAATGTATATTTTATCTAAAAACTGAGAAAAGCATACACACAATATGCCAACCATTTAATGTGAACTGAAGTTAATATATGGCTTCAGGGATATTACAGTACCCACTATAGATGTACAGACACCTTTGGTCTTCCTTTTCATCTCTGTGCCCTGAAGAATTATAAAAGAAAATTTGGGAGAAAGAAAAAGGGTCCCAGATTCTTACCATAAGAGCATAGGTTAGTCCCAAGCCTACAAGTCCTGAAGAGAGTTTATTATACAGGCAACTGGTAATAGAAGTGACAGCAGCTATGAGTACCACACATGCTCCAATGTACTCCTGCAGGAATATGAATAAACTCCATCACTATAATCTATAACGGTGAAAACATTCTCAGTAACTTTATATACTGAATAACAAACACTTTGCACAGTGTGAAACAAAGGCAGAAAACACACTGTAAATACACGCTGACCCTGGCTGGGAACCCATTCTCATCACATTTAGCATGTCTGTGCTGTCTGGCAACAGTCTGGCACACAAAAAGAATTGCACCAACCCTCCTAGTCGTCTCTGGAAAAGTCAATACTGAGTATCCTGAGCATTCATTTGAGCTGCTGTTAGCTGAAGGAGGTGAGGGGAGCGCTCACACAGTCCTCTCTGTGAGCAGGGCCATGTCTGGGGCACAGCAATTGCTGGTAGGTGCTGATCTTCTGCATCTGTTCCAACAACTTATGTCTATCTATGTATACTGAGTTTTTGCTGCCTTAATTTAAGTCATTAAAGTGATTCAAGTTCCCACAAAAAGGTTTTGAGTAAAACTATATAGTGGACTAGAAAATTAACTCTGTAGGATGGAAGTCTCTCTCCATTTGTACTGTGTTTAGTGCTATAGGCATTGATCAAAACTTGGACTTTAGATGCCCGAGAAGTGAATATATCGAAGGATAATGAAGTTTCATTTAAGTCATACTCAGTAGTGGAAGTAGCAAAAGGTATTGGCTACATCTAAGTCCAAAATGAGGATATGAAGTAACAGTGCAGGCTATGGGGAATATTCATACCTGATGCCATTTTTATAAGCAGGACAGCTTGGATGCATTTATTTACCTAGATATATAAACACAGACTAAAAGTGCAGCCTCAAAACACACATGAAGTTGTGTAACTGTTGGGTCCCTCATCAGATTGCTTGGAATATAGTCAATTCTTTGTGATTCACAAACATAATGTACTTGCCATGCGGACTTCCAGCCAGCGATTGGCAGCTGTAAGGAAAAGGGAGGCAATATTGTTGGAATCTGTGTATTCAAGAAGCTTTTGTCGAAATTTAACTTCATACCTAAAAAAAAAAAAAAAGGAAAAAAAAAAAGAGAAAAAGAAAGGCTTGGGGTATGGGAGAAATAAGAAGTAAAATTTAATTTAAAGTAAAATTTAATTTAGAGGCCATAAACTCACATGCAACTCAACACTGAGTCTAAATTGCAATGCCACATATGCAGAGTGCAGTCACCCTTAGATTTGTTTTCAACATGTGAAAACTGTATTTTGAAAGTAAGTACAGGAGTGAGTGGAGGCTACTGTGCTGATGAAATTTCACATGAGATTTATGGGTCATACTGGCCCTTTTCTTAATGTACGCCATTACATGGTAACTGTGAGAAAAAGCTGAAATTGAAACAGCAATTTCTAAGTTTGACTAAGAAATAATGCATGTATTTGTGAAAAGTATCAGTGCTGTAGAACATAGTCCTCACTATAAACTAACCTTATAACACTATAACTTCTCATATAAGCTAAAATTTTATAATTATTACAGTGCTTAGAAACTGTAATCAGCTAAAATACATAAATACAAATTATGTCTGGGCATGGTAGCTCCAGCTGTTAATTATATATTTGTCCTTATCACAAGACAAATGGAGCATTTTAGAAGACAAAAAACACATGGTGCAACAAAACCAACAGACTTGGAAAAAAAAAAGTTTTATTTTCACAAATAAGCTATCCATGGAATATAAAATAAGGTTAATGGCAATAGGTCTGTTTCAAGTCTGCACTCATTTACAATTAGAAACAGATTCATGAATGAAATCTGCAGAGCCCAGTGGCCCCACTACCCCTAGACTGGGATCTTGGCAGGCACACCAGTCAGCCACTCACCCCTTTTTGCTTGCACGTTTATTTGTATAGCTATAAATTAAAGTGCTGCTAATAATAAAGTGGATCAATAGTGAAGTCTAATGAAAAAGGGGAAGGGAAAATAGCCTTTTTCAGAGTAGTAAAAAGATAACCCTGAACGCCTAAAGACCTTGTTTATGCACCCAGAAGTCTCTCATCATTTTATGTTAACCATGTCAACAGCATATATAATCTCTCCCTATAAAATTGCTTTTCTTATATCCATAAAATATTATGGTTGTAACAACTACCACTTATTTATAAAAACACAGCTCTCTACACTAGTATGAAAGATGTGACAATGTTTTAAGTAGTACCAAGCACATAGTTTAGAGAAGCTTTAGAATTTGTCCATTACAAAATATCTTTATCTTCCCTTTTGAATACAGTTTAACGAAGTTTCTACTCTACATAAAGAAATTCACATTTTTTAGAAAAAGACAAAAGTGCCCAGCTGACAACCTGTGGGAATATTTCAGCTGTTGGGCTGGCTCCGAGCGCGCCAGAGCCGCCTTTAAGGGGCTCCTGAAAGCGAGCGCTACCAGAGCGCAGTGCCCAAGCCCTCGTAAGCCCTGCCCTGCCCTAGCACTGATGACCTAAGGCAGCACACACACCATATAGAGAAGGCTGTGCTGCTTCTACAACGAGTTGCCTCCCATTTCACCTTGGTATCTCCACCCTGTGAGGAGCTATGTGAGGCAGATAAGCTTTAGAGGGTGTGAGGTATGCACCAGGAGCCAGTTACGCATATGCAAGTGCAATGGGGGCACACAGAGTTAGCAACCTGCAAGAAAACATAATTTCTCTTCAAGAAGTGTTCCCAAATTACCAGTCCTTGCAGAAACCTTCACATTCAATATTTATCGATTAAGTAGCACCAATCAGGTGCTATAAATCAGGCCAGGACTTGTGCTGAAGATGTATTTATAGCAGCAAGGGCAGCCATCTCCCTGATCTCCTACCATGGATTTTTTGTACAATTCTTCCCCTAAGCATTGTGAGCAAGTACTGGACAGAGGGTTACTGAGAGTAAGGACACTCCAGAACAACGGATCATGCCTAGCTGCATGACTGGATTCCTGAATTGTTATTTTGGGAGATGTGCACACTGGCAAGTCTAAACTCCACTCCTGCTGCATGTTAGGCAGCTGAGAGGCTGCACAGACCTAAAAATAGTCCCGTTAGCAGCTGATGCGGGAGGCTGGCAGGCAGCTGGGATGCCGACCTCACTGCGCACGCTGCTCCTTGGGTCAGGCACCGGGGGTTAGCGCAGTGCTACAAAAACAAGGCAGCTAATATGATCCTTTGGCAGGGGAGTCATTTCAAGGTGACAAGGGGAATCAAGTGGGAGTGCTTCATATGACTGAAAATAACAGCTAGATGGCATTAAGTATTATTTATTATAGTAGCACATGAAAATTCACCGTACTAATTTACAAATCCTTTTGATAAAGCAGAAGATTATGCAGGTAAATGAGAAAAGCAATGATGAAGAGAAAAACTGGATTTTTCTTAAGTGAATATAGACATAGCTACAAATTACAAAACATTGATTGTTAAAAAAAACCCAAAACCAAATCCAACAACAGCAATGAATAAAAGAAAAAAAAAACTATGCTCTTCTACCACTTTTCAGGAAGCTTTGATTCAGTCACATAGAAAACTTAAACTGGTTGTTCTTTCATTG
Organism: Nothura maculosa; assembly: GCA_032353885.1. Lineage (NCBI taxonomy): Eukaryota > Metazoa > Chordata > Aves > Tinamiformes > Tinamidae > Nothura > Nothura maculosa. The sequence continues at coordinate 2,500,068 of JAUBOD010000351.1, read as the reverse complement.
AGCTCTTTATGCCTATTTTAATAGGAAAACAATTTGTAGTTTACAATCTAATAGTTGGTATTGATATCAATAAATATAGGCTATGCTTTTCATGCTTCTTTTCCCCCCCTCTTCTCTCCACTAAAAATACAGAGCAAACTTTAAATAATTAGGTAGCCGTATAACTTTGTACGCCATTACTGTTACAAAATTACAATGATAGATTGAGGTCGTTTAAGAATAGTACTTCTGTTTCAAAGGTGGAATGCTAACAGCAATATTTAGCTTGCAAAATGTATAGAGATGTAGATGAGAGATGGGTGTGGAAGACAGTTGAGCACATTTGAAACAACCAGGAAAAGACTTGAGAAGCGCCAGTCAGGGCAGGCAGCTGCTGTGCTCAGCAGCGGCTCTATTGGTACCTCTTCCTATGCTATAGAAATAGCGGTCAGAGTAACACAACTCAGGCGCATTATTTGTATTCCTGGGCAGTTATGTAGGTAGAAAAATGGATCAAAGCAGCTGATGAAAGAATGTCTCCACGTTGCATATTTTCAAAACCTGCATCAACAAGCACATTTTCAGCTAGCAACCTTTTAAATAACATCAGGTGCGGCTCTACCCTCTGAGGTTACTAGTATGCAGTCTATCTTACTGGGACATCGAATTACACACAAGTTACACTGGCTTAACAAGTTGTGTTAATAACCTTAACAAGGTTATTTCTTGTTCCATGGAAACTGTCCCAGCGCATCTTCTGCCATACACATGCTGCAGTAATTGCAAGTTAATTCAGGTTCTTAAATCACATGTGCTAATTTGAGGAGCAGAGGCAGAAGGGTAAGAGTTACTGCAAGGTAGCCGACATACATTATCTTGCTTTTCCACAGCACAGTTTTGTGCTTTTTTTCCCCACAAAATTCTTGTTTAGAGTTCCCTGATGGCTAGGAGTTCCCCTTAACAGTGCTTTGGGGATCCAGATTTGTCAGGTAGTCCAAATGGCAGTTGCTTGTATCTGTCTTGCAGACTTGCAGAACAGAATCAGAGATACAGATATACAAAAGTGAGGCAATATATGTATTTTCAAGACCATACCTGAAAGCTCGGATGGTGGTTAAGCCTTCTACAGTCTCTGAAAAATGGGAAAGTAATGGCAGCTGAGTGCTGTCATCCAGCTGCTGCAGGTCCCTGCAGAGAATTATGAAAAGTACAAAACAAAAATCAGCTTCATTGTGCAGTTATTCTCCTGAAAGAAGACCCGGGGCTGAAGGGGTGATCAGCACAATAGAGATCTGAGTAAGGCATGAAAGACAGAACTTAGATGGCTTGTAAAGCAGTTCTGCAGGTGTCTCAGTAGGAAAAGGAGGAGATTCCATGCAGGATTTTGAAATTAGAGTACACAATGTTGGAGCCCTAAATGAGCTTTTTCTTCTTTTCTCCTATAGTCCCATTTTTATATTGAATTGCTTATTCATTTAAATCCTATTCAAAGTCTAAGCGGATCACAAATATACTGGTATACTACAAATAAGAGCACTAGCCAAAAAGAAGGCAAAATGTAATATCCTGTCAGTCCCCTCCATCTCCACATGACAGTACAACTTCCTGCTCTGCTAAGAATATAATCCATACATTCACTGGAACTAAGTGAGAGTCTGCACAGATCATTTAGTTCTCGCTTCCTGCTTTCATATTTAACCATGAGATCAGCGGAATTATGTCTGGAGTGAAATTCTGTTTAGTCTCAGCTCCTTCCAGCAGGAAGTACAACTGTTTGAAAAGACTAAAATGTGTACGTGAAGACACAAACGCAGAGTGTTGCTGCCAAAACTTCTTAGGCACCACTGGGACTCTAGGAGGAGAAAGTCACAGACGTGGCTAAAATTTTTCAATGTCTTAAAAACTGAAACACATCTAATAACAACTGATTATGTTAATGAAGCCTGGAGCCTTAACGGGCAGCAGAGGTACCACTGGTTACACTCCATTCTCTGGGCTTTCCCTGGCTCTGTAGCTTTTCATCTCTACCATAGTGGGTGAACATCAGCTTTTCTGTTCCATCTTGCTGCATCTTTTCTTAGACGTGCCCCATGTGCAGCCCTTGGGGAAAGACAGGATCAGGTGGTTGGTCTGTGTACTGTGAATTCTAATAAGTTTGATCTTGGACAGAAACCCTGCTGAGGACTCCCCAGGTTCTGCTTGCAGAGCTGTAGACAAGGAAACTTGCAAAAATGCTATATTTTCACCCTAGGGGATTTGGCTCAGTTCCAGACAAGGCTCTGGCTTTGACAGTGCTGAATTTAAACACAGCACTCCCTAGTACTGTTTCATGCACTGCAGAGAGTATTTCAGTTGCCAGAATGACACTGCTCTACGCTCTTACCGGGATGCGACTCGGAAGTATTTCTGTATGAAGTAGCACATGATTGCGAGGGGAACCAGGGCAATGAGAAACATCGGCGTGACGTACGAAATGACAGCGAGAGCGGATACACACAGTAAGGTGGAGCGACTCAAACACTCCAGGGTAGCAGGAATGTGCTGGAGAGACAAAATTAAGAGGAATCAGTGCACAGAATCAGAGAAAATAAATACATAATACATCAAGTTAAAAACAACATGATGTCTTGTTCCTTTCTTCAGTTCACATAAGGAAAATATTCTGAGACTCTGAAATGTACAATATATAGTCTGCTTTGGAACCGACTGCCAGGTTTGAGAAAAGTCTGAAGGGATTTCTACCTAGCAGCTTCATGTCAGCACTGTGCAGCACATATCATTTTGGGAATGACAGACCAGCTGCAATAAGACCATTTCAGTCTTCATATCCATCCTAGGCACTAGCAACATAGTCTGGAGTAAATATTGATAATCTGCATTTCAGTCATTTATGTTTTGAGCAACAGTATTTACCTGTTTCTCATAGAAATCATATGAATTTGTTTACCCACTTTTTTATTAGAGGTGGACACCCTTAATTCAGGCATATTGTTATTGACTACTTTTTCTTCCCTTTTCTATAAAATGAGCAAAAAAGACTCTGCAGTTACAAAGTATCTTAATCAAACAAGCATTTTTTTTCCCAATGTGAATTTAAAGAAAAGGAATAATATTCACAATTATAGATCATCAGTAAACTGCAGCTAAATGGGAGAATAAAGATAATTCAGTCTTTCAGGCACAGAGAAATAGGATATAGTTGCAGCTTCAATATATTTATTCAGTACCTGGTCAATCGTGTTGCAGTCAGCTGAAAATCTGTTCAATATACTGCCCAGCGGTGTAGTTTCAAAAAATCTAAAATGAAACAATGAATGAGATGACAGCACTGACAGTCATATAACTTTAACTTATTTTTTTTCCTTCATCTTCCTTGAGCTGGAGACTGTGTCAGAGACACAAAGTAATAGCTAACAGGTCTTGTTTGTATTTTTTACCATAATTATTGCATTTCAGAAAAAAAAAATTGCACACTTGACTGTAACCCCGCAACAGCAAATGCCTCCCCAATTCCCTTTACTGCCTAAGCTATGCAAATCACACAACTGCATTTAAAAAAACTCCTTTCAGACTTGCAAAGGACATCTCAGTTCATGAAGAAGGCAAGTTGAATCTGAAGTACTGCATGATAATATTCCTTTTTCTGGAAATGCAAAACTAAGAATAATTATTTGTGTATATATTTAAAGGGCTCTCCTTTATATATACATATGCAAAATACAAGCTGCCTTATTGCTTTGTAATTGTTACTTAATCCATAACTTACGTCAGTTCTCTTCTTAAAAAAAAAAAAGATATTTTTAAAACACCAAGGTTTTCTGTGATGACTATGTCAAATACAGGTAACTTAAAACCAAGAAGTTATTTTTCCTCATGTTCAGCAACAGTTGTAGACATAAATCAAGCTGTGCTTTTCCTTCCATGCAACAGCATTGGGAACAGGAGTTCCTCATGGCAGTACCAGCCCTTAGCAGGTTATCTGTGCATGCCAGTGCGCTCCAGCGATGCCTATGATGATACCTGGCTGAGCTCATTCTCCTTCCTGGGTTGTACAGTCATTGCCTGACAGCAGATATTTTCAGTGCTAAACACTATGATGCACATGCTCTGTGTATAAATAGTGCAATCTATTAACCAATAATTGTGTTTTCTCTTTAATAAAAAACAGCTGAAGATAAATAAAACACTATAGACTGTAAATATCTACAGGTGCAATTAGACAGGAGAGGCATTTAACTAGTTATATGAGAAGATAAGAAACCTATTAACCATTTTCAAAAATTTCTCAGTAGTTTCATAGCTGGTGATTTTCAATAGACCTTTAAAAAATGTGATTCACAGCCACTTAATAATAAAAAATGTACCTAGAAGATTATCTATAAATAAGGAATACAGAATGGCTACGAAACACAGTGTGTATTGTAATCAAAGGAATACCTCATCGGTGCCAAAATAATCTTATTCAATAAAGAAGAATGCAGCTTTTTGGTGACTTTTAAGCCAGTCCACTCCACTGCTATTGATGTGACGAGACATAATACAATCCCAAGACAGCAGAGAATGCTGAAAACTTTTGAATATGGAGAATGATTGAAATCCTAGGACACAAACAGAAATAAATATTCACTATAAATTATATGATAAAATTACTAGTAAAACAGAAACACAGAATTTCAAATCTTCAAGCAGAGCTCAATGGAGAAGACAAGAAGCTGTGGGCGAGCAGGCAGGCGGGTACCTCGCACATGGAGCAGTTCCTCATCCCTAGCTCTGTCTTCACTGCGATGGCTTCGGAGGTCCAGCGTGCCAGGCAGTAGTCGATGGCCACCATGACCGTGTGCTTCAGCAGCTGGGACAGAACCAGCAGCGGCAAGAGGAGGATTCCTGCTGAGCTGAGGTACTTCCCGCAGGCTCTCCAGGGCATCTTGGCTCTCTGATGCAGCACGGATGAGAGGTTGTCCTCATCATCACTTTCTGTTGCTTCTTCTGCAGTGGGCAAGGAAGAAGTACAGTTGCCCTGAATTCCTTAGGCACCTTTCACAGGAACTGGCAAGTGACAGTTTCAAGGTAACACTACCTGCTCAAAGGTCATAGTAATACCGTGCTAAAGGTAATACTTAGGAATACTAAAAAAGATTCAAATATTTGAAAAACAACCCAGAAATAACGGAGGAAGTTATGACTTCTGAGTGCTGAAAATCATAGTATTCCACAGGTAAACAAAAGGGAAGCAGTACTCTTACAAATCACAACCCTGAACAGAGCAAACAAAGAAAAACAGCTTTTTCTGTCAGGATGAAGTATGTTAACTCACTCTAGTATAATTTAATTGTAAAACAGCAATGCAGTGGTGATGGGCCCAAAGATGTCTTTTTACCTTCATCATCATCATCATCTTTCAGCAGAGCTTCACGGGAATACATAGTCCTCCGGAGATTTGTTCTTTCCAGAACACTTTTTCTTTCAATGATAGTCTCCTAAAAATGGGACAGATGATGTGTTTTTAAATGAGAAATGAGTCAAGAAATTACTAGCTGTAACAAGACTTGTTTGCAATCAAGACATCAGTGGGAAAGAAATGAGAACCTAAGAGCAGGTTGTCATAAATAATTGATGTACTGTCTCTGTATAAACCCCGTATCATTTTCAGGATAATAACCTCAACTCTTCCAGAATCTTGCTATCTTAACAGATATCCCTGAATTAAGAACTACAAGATTAAACTCTCAGTCTTCTTGTCTCATATTATTAAAAAGAAAATATGTTGATTATTTAGATCTGCTATATAGTTATGTACACCTATTTTTTTTAACTCAATACAGTAAGTAAATTCAGGCATACTTATAGACAGTTTTCAGAACTGCACTTTTCCAATTCTTTGCCACAAAAATGGCCCAATTTGTTATTCCTTTGGCAAGAAGACTTCACTAATGAGAATTGGTCAGAGGGAAAAACATGGATAAGGTATAAGATGTCTCCATGCAGTAGTTTTCTTTAAATAGAGATTTAATAACAGTAACAATAGTAGTAATATTGCATTCATTCTAACTCAGAAATAACACAGCACCTCAGTTCTTCCTAATGTTTTTAACCTAAAAATACTTTGCGACATTTTTATGAAAATGTTGATTCCCTGCCCATCAAAAACCTTCTCCAGCTCTTGGTCCTGGCGATTCATGAGTGTTTTCCAGTGTTCAAAGAGCTCAGTCTCTGATTTCTGAATGTCCTTGAGTGTTCCTTCTCTTTGGATGTAGCCATCTTTCATTGCAATTATCTAAAAAGTTAGAAATTTGAATAGTGAGAGACACAGCCATGTGCCTTTATTTATTTTAAACACATTTGAAACACAGAAGAATTATCTCCTCTTTTAAATACTTATTTCTAAGAACAAATCTGTCTCTTAAAAAAAAGAAGTCCAGTTATCTCTCGACTCTTATCCTTTTTACTCAAGATGGTGCAAAAGCCCAAGCTGCTTTTCACACTTTCAGAAAGGAAGATTGCTTTTAAGCAATTAAGGATAAGGTCCCTTTCAGCAGACAGGACAATACATTACTCTTTCTAAATATAAATCACTAGGAAGATAAGATTTTAGAGTTCTCTTACCTTCCTAAAAGGAGAAGGCTTTTAGCCACACACTGTGCACAGCACATTTCACCCCCATTCAGGCAATTAGATGTGAGCGTGCTGGCTCCACCATCTGTTTGATATTGTCAACTTGATAAGGAAAAGCTAGGGAATTTGTATTCCTAAAGCTTTTAAAAACATATGGGGGACACTGAATGGAAAGAAAAAAAAAAAGCATATGGCAGGACAAAGCCTGCAGGGTTTCCCAGTTAATACCAATGTGACTGCACTAAACATACAGCGAGGCTACTTCAGCTCCAACAAGGAGAATTGGAAAATGAGGCATGTGAAGTGCAACACCAGAACTAGTTAATGGCGCTTTTATTTTTCTCATTTCCTGGAAACTCAATAATTTCCATGGAAGAAATATAGTCTTTTTCTGTGTTGTTTATTTTAAGAATTTGTATGAGGAATAGGAAAACAAACAGGCACCTTCTTTCTTTCAGAGAACCCTAATCAGACTGGTGTCTCAATTCTTCAGAAGGTTTTTGCTAGGTAAAGGATAAGCTTAGAGAGGTTATCACATATATATTTCAAATGATATCTTTCTTTAAATTTTAATAAAGATACCTATTTTTGTTGTATTATATCTTATAAAAATCACTTATATTTGATGAGAGCTTTGCTTGCAAAAGTAAAAGAATTATTTCTTAATAACTAAGTTCAATTAACACAGCTCCTTCCTGTTCTGCCAGGTCTTTGGACCAGTATAAAATATCATAAAACATTATTGAAACCTAATTAGAAGACAATAAGAATAATTCCTATAAAATATTTCGTAAAACACAAACACCTGGAAGTGTCTGGAAAGGAAGTGAAAGAGATGATAATAATTTGAGGCCACAGCTGTGCACATTAAGAAAAAGAAAATACAAAGCACTATGTTTAAAAAGAGAAGCAAAGATAGCCCCTCAGAGGCAGGAGGCAGGGATGCAGAAATTCATGTATCCTCTGAGACAGCAAACCAGAACTGTGCAAGAAGAGTAGCAATCTTTTAAGAGACCTGCACAGAGCTGAGGGATCAGCACACAGCAAACGCTGCACAGAATAAAGCACGACTAGCACAAGATTAATGTCTATGCGCAACTTCACGGGAAGCCATTATGAAGAGCAGAAAGCAGCTGCAAGATGATTATTCCTGGGGTCAGAGAATTTCTGCAGATGACAGAGAAGCCCTGCTAGGAGACGCAAGTGCAGTGATCAATCCCTGTGGGAAAGAAGGCACATGATGTTGTAGCCAGGTGATTGCATAAGTAAGCACAAGGCTGGCAGGAACGAACGAACTAAAACACTTCAAACAAAAGAAACCTCCTTAGCACACCTGACTTGCTTCATCTTTAACATTTGCAAAGAAAATATTTGCTTCATTTTGTCTGCAAGCCTTGAGATTTAACAGAGAAGCTTAACAAGCAATTCAACTATATGCATTTCTTAAAATTTTGCCAAAATACAGAGGCAGAAATGTTCTCAATAGGTTATCTAATACTACTAAATGCTAATAAATATTCTTTTACTTTTTTTTTATTTCTGTGCACTTCAATGCCCATTAAATCATCTTTTTCTGTGACAGCACAGACAAGTTCCTAGTTACAAAAAGACAAAATTAAAGACAAAATTTACTCTAGTATTTCATTGTTTAAAAAAAAAAAAAAAAAAAAAAACACACCAAGATTTGAAGTGTAATTAACAATTTTGGATACTCAATATATTTTAAATGCAGTCTGCTTTCAAGAGAGTACTAAGAATCTGTTCTACAAACACAAAACAAACAGATGTATTTAGCTGTAGTTAGATGGGAAATTCAAGGCTTTGGAGGTCCAGACTCACTTGATAACTTTTGCCAAGGGTTGAACAGTCCCTCTTCTGATTAAACTACCTTTTGAAAAAGATATGAATTGAGAACCTTGTTTGTAGCAAAAGTCATTTTCCTGCCACTTTTCTGCCTCCTTACCCAGTCTGCATGGGGCAGGTATTGCAGCTTATGGGTTACCAGCACGACCGTCCGTTTGTCTTCCCGCAGCATTTTCAGGATCCCTTCTTGCATTAGATGGTCACTTAGGTGGATATCCAAGGCAGAAAATGGATCATCCTGTCAAGAGGAAAAGAGGTCAGCTACAGACAATCAAAAGATCGTCAGGGGCCCTGAAGTGAGATGTGAAAAGGCTTTCTCAAGTTAGGCAACAATAAAGGCTGAACTGGCACTTTGCCCTGAGCAGTCAGACATACAGTAACACTAGCTGTGCAAATACTATAATTTCCTGTTTTTTATAAAGGACCTTCTCTCTCAATGGATGCATTTCATTGCCTAACATAAATTCAGTATGTGGTTTCTATTTAGACTCAAGACAGTGCTGCAACATGTATCTAGTATTATAACATTAACATATATCATGTGCTACAGAAAACTACTCCAGCAACTGTGACAATGAGGATGTGTTTATTTCCCTTGTGATTTTTTTCTATGATAAACACAACTCTGCTTTATTAACAAAGAATCAACACAAGAGAAATATTGAACACTTTGGTAATCCTAATCAAATTTATTGGACCCGCAAATAAAATGCAATTTATTCAGGAATAAACTACTACATATCATCTCTTTGAGCATTTGTTTATTTTTACTTATCTTATTTACACTGAAACTTCAGATTGCATTACAAAATTTAGTGTAATTGTGTGAAATTTTATTTTACACCAACAATGCGGCCAAAATACTGACCAAGGATGTAACCTGTCAGCTTGGCCAGTGCATTCATATGTTCCTCCAACCTGGCTCACCTCTAGTCATCCTTTTGGATCCCTTATTTGTGCACTGCCCCATCAAATACCATTGTTGCTCTTTCGGGCATTGTAAATACCACATTAGAGAACATGACATGGTCTCACAGAGTCAGGCTAGGCTGCCCCTTAAAAAGGGGCTCACCACGTATGATTATAATTATGCACTGATTAGGAGACACCTGAAGTCAGTTCATGCCACAGGACTGTTCTGACAGGCAACAGATGCAATATGTGGAATTAATATAATGAAGAATGAAATGTCATTCATATGTCATATGACTTTTTCATATCTGCAAAAATCACAGAAAGCTTCAGTAATACAGAATTATTGAATATAAGATGCACATCCCTATGAGAGAAGTTTTATAAGCATTTGTTTACAAAAGAAGTCTTAAGAGAGTTGAATGTTTTCAAGTATTAGCATATAGGATTCTGGATTATTTCTGAAAGGTTAATAACTGAAAAAACAAAGTTATTGTAGACGCTTTTATACTATCAAACTATATAAGGACTTGCTGCTACTAGAAGGTTGTAGTGTGTCCTGCACAAAAGCACTTTCATGAAATGACCACAAAACAAACAAACAAACAACAAAAAAAACCCAAATAATTTATGCTCTTTTTTTTTCCTTCCTGCCCTTGCAACACCTGGCCTAACCACTTTCTACTTCCTGCTCAATTGTAGTAATCTCCTAGATTTCAAGAACGACTTCCATATACGCAGCTTTTCCAATCCCATGGGACTGCCATGCTTGGCAGTGGGATTCAGAGCACTTTGAAACTCAGCCTAAGGAGGAAGGTGTCAGTTGGAAGAGGCAGCCAGCCTACCCGCGAGTGCAAAGGATGCATCTGTTTTCCCACCTACTAAGCCTGATCTCATTCCTTTTCCCATTGTACATCTGTTGAAGCTGAGGCAGGATACACAAGGCACAGTTCAGGGTAGGGAGACAGCTTAGTTTGTTGCAGAAAGGAAACACCTTTGACACAGGACAACATTAATTTTTTGCCTGAGATATCTTAGGAATTTTTATAAATATTGCTGAGACCATAAAATGCCCAACAATCAAGGATATGTATAAGGGTCAAAAAGAAATTTCAATAGACAAAAAGAATAAGCACCAGCATTTCAATTTGCATCCTAATATTTATCTGCAGTGTTTACAAAGTGCTTCTCCCCGCTAGCGAACAATTGATATCAAATAAATAGTGCACTTTTGGCTTAGCTCAGTGAAGCCTGATGTCCTGGATGTGTTCACATTACTCATGAGTTAATTCTGAGTGCTCTCAGCCAGTGTCTCTCCTTGCGGCATAAACACAGCAGCACCTACTCACCAGGAACACAACGTTTGTCTGCTGGTAAAGGGCTCTCGCCACACTGATGCGCTGGCGCTGCCCTCCAGACAGATTAATGCCCTGCAGACAAACACAGGAAATCACAAATAAGCAGACAATTATAAAACACAGACAATATTAATATTTGGTTCAGACTGCTCAGAAAATACTTTCTTGACAAACAAACTTCAGGCAAACTTTTTGAAAGCATAAGTGTGAAATTCAGCTGGGAATTTTGTAGACAAATGGTTAGATAAGCCAGAGCACTCCATCAGGAACCGCATGCTGTCCATAGTTGGGGGGTGAGAAATGTTGCCTGGTTTGTGCTGGCAAAGTGGTGTAGGTGGCACCATGGCCTGGGTGCCCTCAGCACTGCGCAGGTTTTCCTAAACTAGTAGGAGGAAGCAGTAAGAATCTGGCTCTGTCCTGTACTTTTTATACCCATAATTTTTCAGCTGAGACATCCTATTACACCACACTGACAGGATCCTTTGTATGGTTACTACTGCATTCACAAACTCTTCCAGCTCTCATAAGCCAAAAATACTGCTAAGAGAGGCTATTGCACCTTTTCTCTATCATTTATTCCTTCCACTCTGCTTCCTTCCTCCTCCCATAAAAACTCTTGTTCTGCTACACTAAGAGTTGGGTCGGGAAGTAATCCATCTCCTATTGGTTTCTCAATTATCCCCAACTTATCCCACTCTCACCTGGGAGCTGGTATGGAGAGAAAGCAAATAGGTTAGGGCTGGAAATACATCCTTGATTTTTTTTTCCAGCAGCAGCAGCAGCAGTTTAAGCCAGAGTAAACCATGAATGAAATTGTGACTTCAGTTCTTTTATCGGTATTCCCTATTTTTTCCATTGTGGAAAAGCTTAATTTGCTATTTATTAGACACTTGCCATTTTTGAAGTGAAAGTACTCTTAAATTCATGAACTGTTTACCCTAAAACAACTAATGTTTGTACTGTGAAGCCAGATAGTGGCCACAGAATTAGTTAGACACATGACAGCAGCACATTTAAACCACTGCATCTCACATGAGCAGCAGTGTTTCCATGTTTACTAAGCAATGAGCTTTCAGACTAATGAGCCAAAAGTACAATGAACTCAAAGATTACTTTTGTTGCTAAATAACCAGTAAGATTTTAAAACCACAACAAAATAATAAAAAAACCTCTATACATTTAAAACAAAAATAGAAGCCTCTGTTTACTGACCCTCTCTCCAATCTGGGTTTGGTCTCCATGAGGGAGAATGTCAATATCAGGCTGGAGGGAACAAGCATCAATTACTGCTTTGTACCTGTGGAAACAAAAGAGGCAATACAAAATCCACACACATACTGCTAAAGTAGCACATTTCCTACCTGCAAGGGAACAAAGATTAACCAGCTGGAAAAATCACACAGTGGAAAAATGTATTTGTTAGCCACTAATTGTTCTAATGGGATCTCTTTCAATCACAGCCAAGTAAATACCATTTCAGCTAAGAAAGCATCTTAGGTCAGCTTCCCAATTAAAAATATTTAGTAGTTAAACACAGACACAACAAGTATAAACTCTACCAAGGCATAATATCATTGTTTAGCATTTAACTTACTCTATGTGAACACACATACTTGTGGCACCAACTGGTTTTAGCAGGGAGAGAGAAAGTCATGGGATACCCACGAGGACTTTTCAATCTTTTAAGTTATTTTGTGAGCTTTCACAAACAGACAGCCATTAGTCCTTCGTGACACAGCGATCTCTGGCCTTTGTGTCCTTCAGGAAAATATAAGCAAAGGGGAGGCCAAGCAGAGTGCTAAATTTTCTATCAGATTTGGGTAGGTGTTTTATATTTGTTACTGGAGAGAGATGACCCCAATGAGACAGGGACCCATGTGTGAACTGAGGCCCATGCAATAGCCATGATTTAGTTTAAAAGGTGAAAAAATATAAAAAACAGTTCTGAAAGCTGTTACCTCTGTTTATTAAAAGGGCTTTCAAATGTGATATTCTCCTCCACTGTGGCATTGAGCAACCAAGGCTTCTGTGAGGCATATGCTACTGATCCTCTTGTCCTAGAAAAACAGGAGTTCCCAGCATTACAGTGCAAGAAGGGTTACTGGAAATAATTTTCTGTTAAAGGAAGAAACTGGTAATAATTCTTCAGAAATATATCTTTTCATTTCTGATCTTCAGGTCATAAATAGACATGCCATCATGGAAATATATAAAATGTTAATTTCCCTGAACTGCCACTGTTCACCTCACTAAAGGTCAGTTCCTTTGATTTTGAGCATGTTTCAGTAAACCAGCTTCTTGAGCAGTGTGGATGGCAAGAGAATTATCAAAACCAAATATCAGCTCGTTCTGGAGAGCTGATCATATACAAAAACGTATACTGGATCATTGTTTAGGTATCACATTCCAGAAGCAATTTTCTGAAAAGATTTATTTAAAGCTTAAAAGCAGTCAGGACGACACACATGCACAAAGGAATCTCTCCATCGCTTCTCCTTCCTCCTCCAGTTATTTTCCCCACTATAAAGAATGAACTCTAGAGCCTTCAGGACTTGTCCTTTGTCTTCTGAAAACAGCAGGAGAAAGTCTCATCCAAACGCTGCCTTTCCCAGCTAGTCAGCCTTGACTGGCCACAAATGCAATTCAAACTGTGAGCCCAGAGAAGAGTAAACAAGTGTCTTTATTTTTCCTCCTTCTTTCTTTCTTTTCCCCTCTCCCTCTACTACTTCTTTTTTTCTTCTAAATCAGGAGTTAATGCCACTAGCCCTGCTCATCTTTTCAGGCTTTCACTGAGCTTGCTGAGAAATCACTTTAAGACTCATTTTCCCTGAAGACCTGAAAGAACGTGCAAGTTGGCAGAGCAGCACAACGTGCAGAGCAGGCTTCCAAAGTCTGATTGTTCATTAGAATTGAATTATGCTTTATGAATTCCATTACTGGAAAATGAAACAGAAACAAAGCAAAACACAAAGTCCTTAGAAACCCTGCCTGTAGTCCCAAAATCTAATTCAAAGAGACTTCAGGTCTGGCTCAAGAGAAAGGCACTTGTTCCATTAGTTCAAAAATCACATCCCAGTGAGTGAGAAAAAAATGCTTCAGAGCATTTTAAGATGAACATGTATTCCCTTCTCTTCCTTTTTATTGCTCTAAATCATACTTTTGTCATTATTGATTCTGAATATGTTTGCAAAGTTACTTCAAATTTCTTTTTTGAAAAATAATAGCACAGCTTTGAGGATAAATTCTTAAAACTTTTGGAAGAGGTCTTTCTTTCAGTGAAGTTACAAGCATTAGAGATAAGATTCACTTCATGCTTAGATGCACCAGCACTGTGGCCCCCATGTTTGGCTTAAATTCTGCTTTAAGGGCATCAGTGAAAATTAATTACTGCAATAACTAATTTAAATTCATTACAAATTTAAAATGAAGTGGATCCTCTTACTTAAATTCAATTAATTTTAAATGCAAATTAACAACAAGATTATTTATCGGGCAGACTGTGGGCAGAGCCAGTAGACATATTAAAGACCTCAGAAAACAGGACTACTCAATAGACATTTACATATGAATCCGAGTGCCTCAATAAAGCTAGCAACAAGTCCTAAAATCTTGGTAAACCTAAAAAGAAGACACATACACTTAGGATAACAGTGGAATTACAGTTGCAGAGATAATAGGAAATAATACATGGCAAACCTTTCCAGAATGTCTTGGATTCCTGACTAAAGTTTTATCTTGATTATTTTCCACAATCCATGAATTTCCAGTGTTAATTAACAAGTCATGTGTGCCTCATACATAGGCAAGAAATGTGAACTGTCCTGACCTTACAGTATCGTTACTGCATCTTTATATACTATCAAATATACTTCCATTATTTTCAACCCAGCAGGACGTAATAAAACATTCAGATTTTGATATTCCTGAGAATGCTTATGAATTTTTGCTCTTGCCATACACTGCAAGAGTCTCCTGCCTGCTGCTTTTCTTTTAAACTGGTTTGTATTTCTAAATCTTGCAGCAGCTGCATGCATTTGGTTTCCAGGGGGGAACAATTAATTAGGATGAGACACTTGTGAAGAATAGCCCAATTATTTTTTTAAGTGCTGTACCTGAATTCCATGTCTGGAGAAGATTCTCTCTCTGGGCTGCAGAAACCAAACACAAATTAATATATTTTTTTTAATTTCAAATTATTTTAGACAATGAAGAAGGTCTTAAAATTCTAACACTACACTATAAATAAAAATATATCAGTAGGATTATATAAAGGAAATATTCTTCAAGTAGTCCACAATTCTGTTCTAGACAATATTGATATAAAACATATGGTTAAGGGCCCCATTCCGAGAAGAGTTAAATAACATTACAGGAGATAAAAGTATTCAACACCCCTTGAACAAATGCTCAAGACTTTGTTAGATTTTGGCCTAAGTACTCTTCGCTCTGAGCACCTCCCAAATATTCTGTAGGATGCTAGTGCAACCAGACCACGGCATATACTCCTACAGCATTTAATCCTCAAGGATTCCCAAAACTTATGATAACACAAATAACATAAAATAATTGAAATAATGTCAAGAAAAGGATAGGACTTTTAAGACATAACTATGTTATATATGGTCTTAATACTCTTTCCTATTTTTAAGAAGTTTATTGTGCTGTTTCCCATGTTATCCTATTCCTGTAGGATATCCTTGATTATCCTTATATCCTGTAAGTTCAAGATCACTGCAACTATTTCATTTTTATTTTGAGCAGACACTGGATGCTCTCTTATACAGGAAGAGCTGTGAGATTTCCAAATATCCTATCAAAGGAGACTTCAGTGCTTAGACACTTGAAACTCCTTAATATGCATGAGTAGGGACACAAGTTTTGCAGGAGAGCAGTTTAAGTAGGAGAGAAGCAGCTCTCTGAATGCTGTCTGTCAATCAGGTAAAAATTATTTCCACATAAAGATGCTAAGCTAGGGAATGGACTAAACTGCTATTCTCCACACTTCACATTTTTCATGTGCTTGGAGAATGCTAGATGAGAAAATAAATCTAAGGACATTAAAAAAATGAAGAAAAGGAAAAAGGGTAGAATTTCATTTCATAAATAAAGCCTTTAAAGCAATACTTGATACTACTTCTTAAAGTGTGGAATTAGGGAGTCATCTGATGCAGATAGAGAGAAGGATTTTCAAAGGTATAGAGAAAAATATAGGTGTGATTTTCATGTGCACCAAACAGTATTTTTTTCAGAAAGGAAGTCCAGGTTTTAGTTTCCTAAACCATGTAGGTAGAATGGCAAGTTGTGTGCTTAGTTACTTGAAACAATGTGAGCTTCACTGATTTTTAGAGTTCTAACTCTTTGAAAACCCTATTCACAGATTTTAGGAATCTCTGCCTCCTCTTGCTTCCAATTTGTTAGAAAGACCAAGAGTCACATACAAGATCATACCATACCTGCCATCCTCCCCCGTCTCGCTGTCGGAAGGACTGCTGCATCACGGACAGAAAGGCAGACACAGATTGTTTATTTAAGTAAGCACAAGCAATCTGCCCCCAGAAAGCAAAACCTTTAAATTCCACTTAGTGCACAGATTGCAAACAGTATTTATACCGAGCTTCAGTGCAGCATCTGTTCTTTCCATAGAAACTGACTTGATTTTAGCAATTAAAATAAATAAATAAATGAAAGGATGGCATGTCTTTTCTTCGCACACATTTTGACTCAGTAAATGCGATCACCTCTATCCTGTCCTCGAGATACAAACGGAACTGAAAATGAATTCAAAAGAGTTGCAAGAATTCCGTTTAAAAGAAAATAAATAGGAAAGAGATATTTTCCAGGGAAATGCATTAATAACTCATGACACTACTTTTCCATGGTAATACCTGTGCCTTTGTGGCAAATAGCATGTTAGTTCAAAACCAACACCCATTTCTGGATGCTGCACCATATGCTGTATTCTGTATTAGCACTATCCTTAGGGGGATGTGCCTGTATAAGTAAGTGCGGGCAAGTGAGGAAAGGATGGTTTCTCTTTTGGCTATTTTTAAACGTGCAACAAGATGTCCACAGAGCTGTTTTGACAGGATAACTGTCCCTACTCTCTACCAATGCTACACTCAGCTTCATTGAAAAGAATGAAGAATCCAACAGTGTATGTGTACGTGCACACATGCACACATACACAAAACAAAAAAATGTTTTTCATGTTTCAAAGGAAACCAGCTTACTAGCTTTGTGCCAGCATTATTGTTTGTAAACACCGAGGCAGGAAAGCTATATCTGCAGCTTAAAAGGCTGGTCTGTGATGCTTCTAGCAGGCCCATGCAGAGCAGGTAGGGAGGGTATCTGAACTCAGGCCCCTGTACAGGTTCTTCTGGCAGCTGATGAGTCACTATCTTTTTCCGTAAGGTTTCAGCACTGAACAACTCTCTTCCACACAGTTACCTCACACTCCTCCAGTGCTAGTGACCGCCTCACCTCGGTGCCCAAAGCCCCAGGACCCTGCATAGGCTGTGTTTGACTCTCACAGACATACCTTTCTGAAAACTTGAAGTACTGTGTGTGTAGGCATCAAAAACCACTTAAAATAATGCCCATTGATCAAAGTGTGTACAGCAAGACTGAAGTCTATTGTTAGCAACTTTATGGAAACTGCCATTCCCTTCACACTATAAGGACTATAGATTTACATGGGAATATATACCATTTTTAGAAATTAACAGTATTGTTTGAGCAAAATTTCCCTTATTTCAGTTCAGTTTCTGATTCTATTTGTCTCCAAAAGACCAGTATGTTATGCTACAAAGTCTTCCCTGGACTTTAACTGGGACTATTTTCAAGTAAGATCAGCACATCTTATCAATATTGCAATATATTACAAATATATTTCATATTATTGCTCTTACAATAATAATATATTATTACTCTTACAAATTAATATTATTTACCATCTATTCAGAAGGTATTCAGAATTTCAGTACTTCTATCTACCTCTAATTACTTTATAAATTATTTAAGACAAGGGTGCTCTCAGCCTGCTCTGGAGAAGAAGCAATAATCTGAGCTGGATTTTCCAGACACACTGTAATACAAATAACAGAAGTGAGTTACAGATGAGCCAGAGCTCACGTCTTACTAGATGATTCCTAGTCCAGTAACAAGTGATATTTATTTTTGGCATCTCAACTCAAACTTTTTATAGGAGGTAAATAAAGATGCTATACAGTTAATCCTGTTTTATTGGTAGAGAATGGAGGCACGGAGAAGGGAAATGTCTTGTGCAAGGTTACCCATTAGAGCAAGGGAAGGGCCAGGAATAGAATGCAGATTTCCTGAGCACTGAGTGACATGTCAGCAGGATATATCCTTCATCTTCATAGCTATGACCTTGGAAGAGAAGAAGGGGAAGGAAATTTGGAATGAATGGAAATTCAGGTCTATTCTGTAACATGAATGATGAAGTCAAGAATTTGTCTTATTCCAAAGAAAGTGCTGAAATAACTGTTTGGTGCCACGTTTTATTGCCTAAGGTAAGGCTGTGCACTATGGTGATTATTTGGTAAGACTGCTTCCCTTGAACTGATCCCTCAGTAAATGCTGAGTGTACCTGCACAGGCATTGGTACTGTCTCATGGAATTGCTGGAGCTTCACCGGGCAGCTTTACCACACACCTGTGCAGCCGGCACACACCAGATCCCTCATTTCCAAAAGATGGCTGCACACGGCAGCATCTGTAGCGCAGCCAGCTGTTACAGAGCTAAGAATGTTTCTCTGCAAGTCCCTTCACACATACCTGCTGGCTGGCAAAGCAAATGCAGTAACAGCCACACTGCAACTTGTGATGCTCTGTGATACTTTGGCACAACAGGTAACACATCAAAACCATTTGTGACCTTTACATTGTTGTGAGGCACATACTTCTACACAAATGCTATTTAAAAACAGTCTGATCAGAACCACCATGTCATCTGTTTTTGCTTAGCATCCAACATTTAAATTATACTTCTTGATGATGTTATGTCATCTATTAAAAAAAACACAGCCTTGCTGAAATTAAATTAGCTCATCTAATCAGGCAGCAGGGAAGCTGCACGGTTCCTAACCATACTCTGACTTTTCTTTGGGGCAG
The DNA here is from genome assembly GCA_032353885.1 of Nothura maculosa. NCBI lineage: Eukaryota > Metazoa > Chordata > Aves > Tinamiformes > Tinamidae > Nothura > Nothura maculosa. The sequence goes on along the minus strand of JAUBOD010000351.1, from coordinate 2,481,212 downwards.
TACATTTTAACAGTTAGATCACCAGTCTGGAAAACTGGCTCCTACTCAGCCCTTCGAAGTCTCTCCTATCTGCCTCACAAGCCAGAAGTCACCTTCCTATGTCTCATTTTCAAGCAAAGACCCTCCATCCATCTTAGTAAATCGATTTGACTTAGCGCTGCACTGTTGCTCCTTAATTCTCAAACAGCTGGAAAAAAATTACTTGTTTCTCTAGATTTTTTCCCCGAATTGGCAACCTTATAAATAACTGTATCTCAAAAGGCAAAGTGTAGACAGTATCATTAAGTCTGGTCCTGTAAACTGAACAAGCCAAAAATATTTGCACACATTCATCAATGACCACAGAGGGCAGTAATTTACTGGAAATCACACACAGGACTTGCAGTCCTTCACAGCCCCTGCCACTGAGCTTGAAGATTAAAAGACCAAGTCCTGGCAGTTCAGCCATTGCAGCGCAGCAGTATTTCTTTCTCCCTTAGTGGCCAACAGAAGAGTAGGACAGAAGCACAGTCTGGATCTCACTGCCAAGGCGAAGCTGTCCATGCTCCCTTGAGAAAGGCAGAATGGACAGGACTATCTCCTCTTGACAAACAACAGGCAGGGTGCACCTGAGCTCCCAGCCACAAACATCTCCTCAATCCCTCATGCAACAGGCCAGTGTTGGGATGGAGCACAAGTCTGAGAGCAGAGCAGGGTCCTGCCTAGCTCCTAATAAGTCACTTCCTTCTTACAAGTGCCATTCCAAGGCATGGGATCAGGCCTAAAATTAGTAAGGCCATTCAGCAGGAACACACCTTATTCTTGCCTTTTCTTGTACTGTTACTCAATTCAAGACTTAGCTTTTAAATAATACTACCTGCTCCAGGATATGTTGCCAGAGATCTTCTGCATCTCACCAAGCGTGGCTAGCAA
>JAUBOD010000351.1:2419388-2453173 GCA_032353885.1 Nothura maculosa | reverse complement strand
CCGCCCCGCCCCGCCCTAACGGTCCCTCACGTAGCTCACCTCAGCGCTTCGCTGGTCCCCAGGCGGCTCGTAGTTGATACCCCCAGCGACAATGCAAAGAAATGGTGGCCGCGCGCCCAGCATTTCCACTTAAAAACACGAGCCAACGTTAAACGTTAACACCATGCGCTCCTACAGAGTCGTTTCCGTAAGTGAAGAACATCTGCACTTCAGGAAAGTGCAACTTCCATCACCTCACTGACCAAGCTCCGACAGCTAAACACAAGGAACAGGGACAGAGAACACCTAATTCCTAGGACAGGCAGCTCCGCTTATAGACTGAAAAATTAGTCTACGTTCCTGCTGCTTTACTGATCTTGTCAGGTAAGAGGGAAGGAAAAGCACCTGCATGCTCCCTTTTGGGGAGCTTTTGGGTCCCAGCAGTGTGGTTGATGCTAGTACTTGAAAAACAAACCCCAAGCCAATTCCTGTGTGTGAATATATATATAATTTAAAAATAATAACCCAGTCTGAAAAGAGTAATTAAGTTTTGGGCAGACTCCAACATTCAGCTGAGCTTCTGATTAAATTTATCTCTGTTTAGAAAAACTCCTAAGAGTTATTTAATAAACAATGGAGTATGTGCAGTTTCATGCAGATAATTTTTTAAATCACTTATATGTTAGTATTTCCTGACGCCCTAGGCAGTGCAAGGGTTCAGTAAAATAGACAAAGAGCATCCCTCTCAGTTCTTTGTCCTGGAGTATTTAGAGTAGGTCACAGAGGAATGAGCTATTTCTCAAAGTTTTGTGAAAACACAATTACTTGAAGTATAGAAAAGGCAAGGAACCAAGTTAGCCTTGTTTAGGTGAACTCTAAACTTAGGCCAATGCTCTTCTCTTGCACACTGCAAATACAACTAATTTTTTTCCTTAAAATCCCTATTACATGCTTTTTTCCCACCCTTTGCTGTTTCCATTTTGCTGGATATCACTTTTATATTACACAGTTTTAACCCCTTTATTAAAAATAAGGAATCAAGCCAGATCTTGTGGAAGCAACTAGCTCATCTCATAGGTGTCTGGAATTATTTTGGAAACACTTTGATTACTTGAATTTCAGATTTGCAAGTGGGAATATTTTTATTTTATGAAATATAAAATATATAGTTGTCTTCAAATGTGAATTTGTCTAACAGCAAGATGTAGAATCCAAGAGATTAGACTTTGCAAAAAAAACACTGATATTTAAGAACTTAAAACCCGATAGCTGTTTCTAACAGATGAGAACATTCCTTCAAGTGGAAGCATTCCATTTTCTCTCCTACCTTTGTTTGTTTTTTCTTTTTTCTTTTGTTCAGCTGTTTTGCACCAGCTTCCCTTTCTCTATAGTACTATGCAGCAGAAGAGGTCAGTCTTTAAAAATCCTATTTTTAAATAGTATCACTATACACAGATCACTATATAGGCTTTGGATGTATCTAGAAAAAACACCAAATACCAAAAAAAAAAAAAAAAAAAGTATTTTAGGAGTTCTGAATAACCATAAGTCACAATCAAAATTAATTAGGCATATAAATTTAGTCTTCAAGCAGGATTTTTTATTATTACTTAAAGGCATTAGTGGGACCGAATTTAAGGAGAAATCTTAATTACAAAAAATCTAGCAAAGTCAGTGGAATTTCCCCATTCCAAACTCATGGAGAATGAGTTCTCAACTCATTCTGCTCATTTTGACTTAAAATTTGCAAAATATCAATTCCTCATTTACAGTTTATGCTTTGTATCAAATTCTGGTCTTAGATGTAGAGGGGAAGAACAATTTAAATGGAAGGAATGAAAATACCAATCCCTTTCAAAAACGTGTTTAAAAGGGTACACACAAAAAGAGAGAAAATGATCACAGAAAAAAAAGACTCTATTATTATTGTTAAGGAGAAAAAAAAGCTATTCTATCATTTCATAAAAGACTCTTTCTTTGTAATTTTTTTTCATATACTGCTATTAAAAATACTATAAGCATAGCAGTATAGTGCACAGGCTCACAGATAGGGCTGTTTTTCCCTTTAAATAAACCATATTAATTTTTGAATGCAGGCACTCATTTAAAATGAGAAAACAGCTTATGATGAAGCAGATTTGTCTTAGCTTGGGACAGAAACATTAATTCCTTGTTGAACAGTGATCTCAGAACATGAGGCAACTACACAGCTAAGATGCAGAGCAGGTCCCTGAAGCAGTTACCCTGCTTCAGCCTGGCTCCTCAGCTCCTGCCTGCTGAGTTGAGCAGAGCCCGAGCACTGCCATCCCGGCACTATCGCAGGACACTTGAAACTCAGGCAAAAGCTGGGGAAAAAAAAGGCTTGCTCTTAACTGCTCAGAAATGTTAAGCAAATATGTATTCACCAAATATATTTTCATGTACTTTGAATATGTATCTTGTGAATGCAAAGTATGCATGTTTGTAGCCTGTTTCCTTTACTATTAACACAAAAAGATAAAGCTATACACTCCCACATACCATTGTTAAATAGATGTATCCTTAGAATCTATGCATGTTTGCACTCATCTAGTTTATTTTTCATCTTATAAATGGTTAATATTTTGAGTACTCCCTGTGTAGTAGTTGTACAGCAACTGTTGTGTTTTCCTCAGAGAACAGGTTCACTGCTGTGAGCAAACTCATGCCAATAAATAAGGCACGTGCTAAGTGCTCACTCCAAAGCACTTAGTATTCCTTAGCAAATGTTATTTATTACTAATTAAGTGCTTTTATTATGCTTGCCATGTATTTGGACTCTTGTAGAAAAAAAATTTTTTTCATGTTTATATGAAACAAACAAACAAATCAACCTCAACAAAACAAAAAAAATCACTAACAATAAAGAGATAGGCGGCATTATTTTTAAAAAATTGTCAGGGCCAAAACTCACTGCACCTTTTAGGAACCCTAACAACATGAAGCTACCATCATCTTTCCTTTCCAAATCAGATTTTTTTTCCCTTTAGGAGCACTAGAGAATTTAAGCTAGTTTATTTATCATCTGAGAATTGGTCCAGATTGGCCTAAATTTATCCAATGGGTTAAATTATACAACGATTCAGACTTGGACAGGGTATGTATTTTTGTTGTGCTGGCAACAAATCTGGCATTTACCCAAATTCCAACCAACACAACAACAAAAAATCCACATTGTAGATTTTTAAAAGAACTATGAGTGTGCAGAAAAAAGCTCTACCCTGCAAAGCTGAGTGTTTATTCCCTACTGTGATTATCATATCACATACTAATTAATTGTCAGAGGCCTGCAAGTCTTTTCAGGCAATTTCCCTGTAGTTCAACACACATATGGCCTATATTTGGGATTTTCAGATGTTTGAGGTTATTAATAAATACCCATACAAAATACAAAGGAAATTAATTTACTTACTATTTAGGAAATTAACTCCTAGTCTGTGGGGTTTTTTTTTTGTAATATTTTCTATATTTTGCATATTTTTTTGTACCCAGAAGGACATTAGGTCTTGGAGTACTGGAGTTTTGCTAGTGCACAGTAAAGCAGCAGGCCTGTATCCTTCAGGTTGGAAACCTTGCATAAAGTACCTGCAGTGTGTGAGACTTACCTGGCAAGAGTCAATCCTGAATGCCCCCACACAACACGCACTCCACAGCCTCTGCCTTCAAACCAGCTAGCGATCCACTCCTCTGCACTGCACATCATCTTTTGGGGGAATCAAGCAACTACCTCCAGGAATTAAACTCAGCACTCCTCTTTGCCCTCAACAACAGGAAAACAATATATTTTTTTAATCATTAATTGTCCACTCATCTTGCCTACAAATTTGTTACAAGAATAAATATGATGTCCTGAATACCAAGCCTTCAAAGTGCAGTAACAAAACTAAAATTGGGCAAAAAATGCAGCATCAAGGGGATTGAAGCAATTTGCAAATTTGCGTCATATTCAATTAGTAGTTTGGCCAAAGGAAAAACTTTTAAAAATGTTTGCTGTACTTAAAGAGAACTGAAAAAGTTCACTTTTCATTCAGAAGCATATTTTGTCTAGAACTTTATATTTTTAAAGTATTAATAAAGGGCTTAGCAACCTGAAGTCAAAGTAGCATTTTTAGCTATACAAAACAAGATATCCTTAATGACCGTGGGATTTGACATTTTTCTATAAAACCTGAGCACATTTGCTTTTCAAATAACTCACACTGATTCTTTAAAAAAAGAAAAAAAAATGCACCTAGTCAACACCTGAAGTCAGTCATTGGTTAGCAAGGCTCTCATTGCAATTTACCAACAGCAACAAAAGCAATTGCCCCCAACATAACATGAACAAGCCCAGTGCAGCTACGTTAGCAGAGCACTGTCCAGCTTAAATATCCTATGAGACTAGTTCTTAAAAAACAGTAAAGACAAACACTTTTGTTGGTATAATACATGCATACATATATAAAGGCATAAATGCAAAAACTAGTTTGCACATAATTTTGCTTCTTAGTAGGAGACTGATGCCCAAAAATAATCTCAGGCATTTCTCAGCCTAATCCTCAGTAGATATCTGGCCAGGCACGTGCAGGCACAAATACTGCATCTGCTCATTTGACACTTTGACATGGCAAAGACACCTGGACAGGGTACAGTTCCTGGACACCGATCATCTCATATTTGTAACTATTCCCAATTCTTATTTTCTCATGTTTTTAAGCAATTGCTTTAGAATGCTTCCCCTAGACTATATTCATCTCCTGCAGTGAGAAGGTAAAGCACAAGTTACTGGAAACTTTCTGCAAGCCTCCATTTTAGCAGTTAGGAAGCAAATGGATGTCATGCACTGAGGTTCAGCCATGGAAGTGTTGCACGTACAATCGTCTCCCGCCTGTTTTTCATCTACAGTGCAACAGCGGTGAGGACAACTGGAACATACCGTATCCAGCTGGAGAGCACTGATGATTGATGATTTTTGCACATGTCCCAGGGATACATCCTCACCACAAGCTGAGCACATCTCCGGACAGAACAAGCAAGGTAAACTGAAAATACTTCTACATATCCCCTGTCCTCAAGTGGCTCTCTAAAGTGCCCACTCAATCAGTTAGGACATCGCCATGTCATCAAGCACCAGCCAGTTCCCCATTTACTTGTATTTTTGTCAACAAAGACTCAAGATACTGTAAGATGATGGATGGATGACATCAGAATTAGATAAAAATTCTGCTGTGATCTACTCCTTGGCAACAGCTGCCTACATTGTGTAGCTGGTCATTAGCCTGTAACTGGAGGAATATATACAAAATTGAGTAAGGAATAGACACCATTTAATTCTTACATGTAATCTGCTTTCTAGTAAAATGACGTATAAAAAAGTTACTTGAGTCATTCTGGTATAATCAAAGTGAGGTGTTTAGTGCATTTCTGTAATCTGTAGATGCAGTCACTTTCTATGAGTGCTTACTATGGTATATCAAACATTGCTCTTCAATGACACATGGGTTTAGACATACTGTTATAAAAGATGATATCCTGTAATTTTTATAATCCCAAAAAAGACATTGTCCTTTCATTGTGCATTGTATTAGTGCAATAGAAAAAAAAAGTGCATCTGTGCTTGTTTCGCTCAATGTATAGAAATGTGAATGCTTGTGTAACTAAAAAATATTAGTTACTTACTGCTATAGGACAATTTGGTATAGGATAAACGATTACAAGCAAGCCAGACACTAATGCATTCATAAAGCTTTTCCATTTAAACCAACCACAGCCTATACTACCCACTCCATTTGTAACCTGTCTTATAACTAAGGACAGAAAATAGTTGCAATCAAATCTTCTATTCCAAGAAGGAAAGAAACATTACAACCTACAACAACTGTACCAAAATTTTAACTCCAAAATCACTGTTGAGATATCTATATGCTGCTTTGTGAATAAACTTATTTCTAGTGGTAGCTTGGACTGCACCTCACAACCTGATCTTTATTTGTACTTGAATCATTTGATAGTAACGATAACCCATCAGACATCACACTAGTTTGTTGATTTCTAACAACTCTGATTCCTTTGTAAATAGAAGACCTCCCCATATCCAAATGTAGTTAATCTGTCATGGGGGAAAACTGCCTTCGGTTGTGAAGAAAAAAGCAGGCTGGAATCAGGATGAGGATACCTCAGTCATCTCGGTTCTTTCTGTTCTCATAACTGACTACAGTCACTACCTGAATGATGAGATGCTTAAGTCATTGCGATGAACTGGAATTCACATCCAGCTGAGAACAGAGGAGTTTTATAATCAGTTTTTCACTCCTGCTATGCATGTCTCTCCTCTGCACAAAGTCAGGGGCTGTCTGCCTTGCATCATCATGGGACACTTTATAGTTCCTGTTGTCCTACCTGGTTGATACTCTGCACTGAGCAATCTGCTTAATCACAGTAACGTGTGAATAATCAAATTAGAAACAACCATCTCTCTCTCTCTCTTTCTCTCTCCCTCATTCCTTGCTGTAAGAATTGCAGCAAATAAGAAACTCTTTCTGCTCTGCAAGTTTAAGCTTTTAATGATCAGGAAAGTGAAACAACAAAGGAAACATTGTTATTTGAAAAATTGTAATTTTTCGGTTTCAAAGGATAACTCTGAAAAGCTATTTCACCGTGTCAAGGAAAACTGGAGTTTAATCAAAGACCAATTTCAATCAACTTGCTGCTTAGTCTTTCAAAACACTAAGCACATTCAAAATCTTCGTGCTGTTCATCTGCATGAACATGGAATTCCAAGCCTCCTCTTGGTAAAACATCCAAAACTGCTGAGGGGAAAGAACAAGAGGTCAGAGAAAAGTAACTTGAAACTTTTGAGATGGGAGAAAAAGCTTTATATGAATAACAACATCTTTCTCTATAGGTTAGAATAGTCCTTGCCCTCAAAAGAACTGTCAGATTTTTATCTATTCTCTGTTTATGTTGAAAGAGTCTCAGCTTCTCTCTCTCCCAAGTCTACTTTTAAGCATCACCTAAACAAACGTCTATTACAGCTACTGAAGAATAATGAGTTCTACTGGTGCCTGCAATAGAAATGGTGAGAAAAGATAAAGGGACAAGCCAAGAAAAGGGGTGCTGAGCGGGAAAGACTAACCTTTAAAGACTGTGTGGAAAAATGGAGAGAGAGAGACTAAAATTCAAGTGAATGCTTAGAACCTCAGCATAACAATAACCATGCTCCTTAAAAAAGCTTCTCCAAGGATAAGGCATCCCTTCACATTTCAAGTCTTGGCCTCAGTTCAGCAAAGTACTTAAGCCTGTGAGTAGTGTTATTGAACTCAACCTATGTCAATGAGGTTGGCTCATATGCTTAAATTTAAGCATGTACTTTAGCTCTTTGTTGGATCCAAGCCTCAGACCTTCTCGGATATGGTTACCCTGCAAGCAAGGAGTATCTGCCAGGCACAATCATCTTTCTGATGTGCAGGAGATATCCATTGCCAGTCATGTAGCAGGTCTTATGATGCTAGATAAAGCAGCTATCTACAGCACATCAGATGGCACATTTTTACCATACCAACAAACACTAAACTGAGTACTAGTCACTTGAATTTGAGTATCAGAGAGCTGTGAGAATACTCAAAGCTGTGAGTCTGCAATATTTTTGCCGGAAACCAGTTCCTTAAAGGTCCTTCAGTGGCTGTTATAGTTTAGCATTCTTCTGGAACATCTTGCATATTCAGCAACACAGCCCACAGAAAAATTGTGTTTCACTTTTGCCAGTAATCCACGACCCTCTAAAATATGGAGCATCTTCCACTTTGATGAAGTGCCATTCTGGAGAACAAAACTGCATCACTTGCCCCCTCCCTCGCCGTCTGTGCTACAAAATGCTTGACCTTTAATTCTTTCTCCAATAATGAAGCAAACACAAGCCTACAAATAGAAGTCTTTCAGCAGAGACCCCCAATATTCCATCAGAGGCAAATAAAAGCAAACTTTTTCCTGCCTTTCTTAGGGAAAAAAAAGGAAACATCCTAGTTAGTCTCCAGGAAAACAGTTTGCGTGACTTGCGTCACCTGCAGCTTCCTCAGATTTCAAGCCTACGAATAAAGGAGTTTTTGGAATCTGCACCAGAAATTTCTGGAAGACAGAAAAAGCAACTTCAAAAGAACAACGATGAAAACAATATCAAGAGATAAAAATGGGCAGAAAAACCCTGGAAAACTAATTCAGTGTTAGGATCAAACTAGTTTATGCTAAAAAGATAATGCAAGATTTTTAGCCCCAACTGTTTAATACGATATATATTAACATCTGATATATATATGCTTTCATATGAAACCACAATCTTTGGTTCTGTTTTCAGAGTAAGAGGGTTTGTACTAGCTTATACTCTGAGTTTAAATCTATTTGCCAAATGCTAAGACATGTGCTACTTATATGCAACTGATTTAAAAAAAAACTGCTGATGTATGCATGTATATATATATACACACATACATATATCCATAAAACACACACACCTCTATATGTATTTGAAATACAGAAAAAAATCCTCAAAGTTCATTTTAGATTATGATGTTTTAAAATTTTATAAAATGCCCACAGTCTTGGACTTAAAAATAATTAACACTTATTGGTATCAGTACCAGGACAAAGAATTCCTATTGCTGATACCCATAAAAAATTCTCAACAAAGATATTTCTTACCCTGTAATGAGTGTCATGATTCTGACTCGTGACACTTTGCATTTTTTGCCTGCATACATGCACGCACACACTCACAGAGCAGATGTGAAAGTCACAAGTCCCTAATGTAATTCCTGCTCCAGTTTAGCTATGACGAGGTTACACTGAAGACAACGCTGCAACTAACACGGCCAATAAATTCCTAAGAGAATAAGACAGATTGTTAACAGTTCTGAGAAACTCTTCCTCTGGGTTATTATCCCATAGAGAGAGATAATCGGTCTACACAGCCTTAACCAAACAAACAGCTCTGAGAAACTAGACAAATTCCCTCTGAGATTAGAGCAAAGGAAATACATAAAAGCATCTTAAAGCACACGTGATACTGTCAGTGAAGCACTCCAACTTGCTCCTGCTTTTTACATCAGCTCAGCATTTCTGCACTCCCAAAGGAAACTTAAGTATTGGCTGGATAAAAGAGAAAGTCCCACTTATCGCACTGTTACTGTTTCTCAGCTGGCTCGATTCTCTACAGGACAGGACCGAGGCATGGGCACTGGTAGTGACTGTTACAGCTGCCAGAACACAATGCAGTGGCAAACAGACACCCGTTTAAAAGATTGACACGTGCCACCCTCTGCTGACATGCACAAGAAGCAGAACTGAAAGGAAAGTTCCTTGAAAAAATGTGTAACTTACTCTGGCTCCTTGAACTAATGGGAAAGTTAAAGACATCATCTAGTCCCATGACATGGAAAGCCAGAAACAAAGTAAAACGCTACCTGATTAATGGGTTAAAATGTTGGAGATTACACAATTGTTGGCTTTCTTTTTCACCACCTTTGTACATTGCCTAGAGCAATTTTGCCATCATAACCCAAGGTCAAAATCAGCAAGGTAACACTCTCCCATATCATGAAGTAACGGATAAAAGCCTTTTCCTCAGCAGACTGTATCCAAGCAAGTGAAGTTAAGAGGGTAGGTGTACTGAACAGAGTTCTGTGACTAAGAAGCAAGGCTACAACTCAACTGCTGGCACTCCCACAGATTTCCCAATTCAGCCTTCTGTGCTTCTTTTTTTCCCTGAAAAAATAATATCAAAAATAATTCTAACCTAAGATTTCTGTGCCACATTTCTTATATATTGAGAAAATGATTAGCATAGTCAACACTCTTGCACTTAGAAGTTTATTATTACTGTGAATCCCTATTCCTCAAGACATTTATATAACTGCAGAGTATCCCTTAAGAGAACACTGGATAGCATTACTCACCTGCATTGTGACAAAGCAGATGGCTGCAACCTGCAGGCAGTGGGAAGCCAGAGCAGCAGGAGCACCTGCTGCTGTAACTTTCCCTCTGGTGCTAAACCTGATGCATTTGGATAGTCTCTTGGTTAGAGGGCTACAGCAAGACCTAGCAAGGGAAGTACCAGGGAGCAGCTGCACTCTGTAGCTTGCCCACTAAACACATGAACACTGGTTTGCCAATAAAAAAAAAAACATTAGGAGGTAACTGCCACTAAAGTTAGTGAATACTCTCTACTGCACAGTCTATTTACTTTCAGTTCCAGATTAGTATTCTTTAAGAACTTGCCTATTTGCAGTAGATGTACTCAGAAACCTGAGTATTTCAGATGATTAATTATTATTACTATGTAGAAAACCCCCCAAAATAGGAAATAAGACTTCTTGCATTTGGCAAAATCAATTTTATTTATGGATTCATTGCAAGAGTTAAAATTCTAAACATTCTAACATAGGTACCCTGCCAGACACGTTAACTGATGGAACAATACTGCAAGTGAAGCAAAGTTAAAATAATTATGCATTTCCATAGAAGTACAGAGTTCTCAGAAATGTATTTATTTTTTTGTGTCACAAAAATGAGGATTTGCCAACACTGAGAAAGTAAGACAACTTCAGTGGGAACTTGATATGCCAGAGAAATATAAACTTTTGCTCTCATTAGCCCAGATAAGAAAAAGCTAAACATAGTATAAAGACCACTACACAAACTGGCAAATACAATGCCTTTGCATAGCTGTTCTGAAGTCTGGTATTTCAAGAGCTTTATGAAAACATTCTTATTATATAACAAAATCACTACACTTTGCTTCTTGCCTTCTAAGTCTAGAACTCCAGGGTGTACAAAAGATCAGATTTTATGGCCAATTAATGTTAAATGCAGCATTAGCTTGAACTTTTTTTTTTTTTTTTTTTTCTTTTTTTTTCCTCCGAAGAGTTGGTGGGCTTGTATTGCTTATTTATCTGTGTATATCTTTAGGTATTATTATCTATGGAAAACAATCACATTTCCAAAGACAGCTCTTGATAATATCAAGAGGTGACCAAGTCTACAGTTTTAATCAGACTTACTTGATGAAGATGGGTTAATACAGATTCTGTGGTCTAGAGGGAATTAGATAAGCAGAAGACAAGTAGCACCTGATAGTAAAGTTTTATACTTTGTGTCTTCTATAGAGTTTACTTTCGTAAACAATTTCTCAGAGAACAAAGTGCCTAAGTACAGGCTGAACTACACTCAGCGTTTCTCACTGATTAATATCTGCAGGAGCCACCTCCATGACTAGTATGAAGACTGAGTAGTATAAATGCAACAGCATATAATGATTTTATCTGGAATACTTGCTAGTTAAGGAAGATGGCCAAAATTTACTTTGCTAGCAGAACAGATCTCTTATGCAATATAAGCATCACCAAAAATATTAGCACACACACAATATTAGGTCACAGAATCAAACATTAGAGACCTACAGGAAGATTAGAGAGAACAGAAGCTACCCATATACATTCCCATTTCCCCATGGAAAAATACATACAGTAAAAATATAATCCTTTGCCACCCAAGCTAGCCTGTACACATGTAATCACAAATGTTGTATGAGGAAACAGGCATCTATATTCAAATTGCTTTTGTCATTTTGGTGTCCATTCCTAGGAAATCTGGAAGACAGTTTGCAAAATTTGGCCCTCCAAAATGGAGGAAAAGTTTGTCTTCTCACAGACTAAACACAGCTCATTGGCAGACTCTCTCAGTGCTCTCAATCTATTGCTGTCTGTTCATAGAAAGATTTGCAGTTACCCAAATTACCTGAAGAATCTCAAGTCTCTAGTTCCATTTTTCAGATCTGATTGTTCACATTTCTTTCAAACAAAGCTGGATTCTACACAGCTACTGCCTTGATTAATTTACAGAGCATCAGGGTTCCACAAGGAAAAGGCTTCATTTCTCTGACGTGGCCTTCTTTATATTAAAAAAAAGTCCTGACAAAAATAAAAGAAAATGAAAACAAAAAACACATAGCTGCAGTTAGCTGTAGCATATTTTTAAAAATTTGATTTTATTTATCTTTCTGGTAAGTACAGTTTTGCTGCCAAATTAACTGTTAGTAACAATTTTATGCAACTCAATCTCAGCTCATTTTGATCTATAAGTAACAATTGAGAAGACCACAAATGCTTTATGAAACAGTCTTAACTGTCTTTTGTAGGTATCTATGTACTTAACAGAAATGACATCAGAGAGAAAGTATACATGGTAAACTGAGTTTGTGAAACAAGGATAGTTTTGGGACAAACTCAAAATATAGTGATGAATACAGGCAAATTGCAGTGAAAAACAAAAGGACATGAATGTTTGTATACATGCATACTGCAATGTAATACAAGTGGAAACTTGTTCTTTGGACAAGCCTTACAAAGTAATTTTCTTCACAAGCCACAGCAGTGGTCCTCAGATAAGGAAAAAGGGAACAAAGAGATTGCCTAGGCAGGGCCTATTTGTAGTTAGGTAGATGAGGAACCAATTCTCTAGAGGACCTCCAGGGGACATTATGAAACTAAGTACTTAAATTTCGTTAGGACAGACATGGCAGAAGCCCAAAGAACACTCGAGCATGCCAGGTACAAACGCAAAAGGAGATATGCAACACACAGGCAAACACATGCTGGAAAATAACACAGCCTCACAATGGACAGACATGTTAACCCAGGTCTGGCTATTCACCATGAGGGAACACTGCAGTGGCTACAGCTGCAGGAGATACCCTTGTCTGTACACAGGTGCACTGCCTTCAAAAACCTTTCTGTGTGTGTTGGGACTGACTGTTGATGAGGGAATAGTACGGCTAAATATACAGAATATGAAAACACAAATAACAATCAAAGTTATTTACTTGTTTGTCAGCTTATGTACAGCTATTAATCACAATTTTACAGCAATCTGCAGTGGGTGTTAGCCAGGAAAACTATACTGATTTAGAACAGCTAATAATCTAGCACTCTGCATATAGGAGTCCAGGTTAACAGGGACTGCAAAGTCCACCCTTCATTACCATTTCCCTCCACCATTTTACTTGGTAGTAAGGATATGTCAAATCTTCAGTTAAGTTAGAAAGCAAATGTCTTGCTTTGGAAAGCTAGTTGTATCAGCTTGATTCATCTATCAAACTTTAAGACACAGATTATTATGAACTGCTTATGTCTAAATGGAGGAGTCTTTCAGAATGTCACAAATTACCAAGAGACCTGAACCACTTAATCCTTTTGAAAATGTTGCGGTCAGTTTGGTTAGTTCATTTAGACAAATGTAATAATTGTGATTTAACAATAACAAAAGACAGAATTAAATCTATGGGTATGATGATGAATGTTTGTAGCCATTTATAACCCCAAATTATGACCCATGGGACCACAGTAAAGGATCCAGACTTGAAATAGGCAATTTCTCCAAAAATGTCCTCAAACTGAAAACAGGAACATGTGGCCATGTGTAATCAATTTTGAGATTTGCCATTTCAAAGAGTCTGGGAACCACTGCTGTACTGCATGAGAGCTAATTACACAACCATGTGATGCATAAGGTTACATAGTCAATAGTATTTTCAACATTATCTACCTGACAAAGGAAAATGGAACAGATTATTGTTACTAGACATTTAATCCCCAATTAATAAGAAAGTTTATGTACTTACATTTCATCATCATATTCTTTTGGAGGTGACACTGCAATGACTAAGTCGATCCAATCCTGCAAAGGAAAGGTACAGGTAAATCTGTGCAGCTAAATATCTACTCACAACAAGCTTTTAAACTAGTAATTTCAAAAAAATTATCTCATATTTGCAATAATTTCTAGTTTAGGAGCTACTTCTTTCCAGCAGAGCAATCAGTACATTTTTTTTGAAGTGAAAATGCTCTTGTACATGAAGTACAGTGTTATTTGTACATTATTTCTCAAGGATTAGATAAGCTAAAATGTTATCATATAGTTCCTAGCAGCTTTCAAACAATTTTTAATATTAAACAGATAGATATTCTACAGATAAATATACTATAAACACTCAAGAAGTAATGTGTCTAAATAAAGATCTTGACACATGGGTAAACATCAGAGTGAATTATAGGCAGGACTTTTAGAACTGCTACATCCCAATATCTTTTGCACACATCAGTTCACTTCAATGCTGGATGGCACAGCTACACTTTTAACCTCTGCCACCCTATTTGTATTGATGTGGCAAAACGTCACGTAACAAAAATATACTTTATCCTAGAATTGTCGACTGAATGGAAAAAATATGTCCAGCTACTTACCCCTCCCATGTTCCAAGCTTTTGCTAGAGTTGCCTGTGCTTCTGCCAGCGTGTCATCAACTAAAATCTTGCCGTTTATAGCCAGTATTTCATCTCCTTTCACTATACCTCCTGGTGAAAGGCAAACAGGGCACATATACAGTAGTAAGCAAAATAACTTCTGCAACAGTTCTCTCTGTCTCATATTTATTTAGTACTCACTACTGCCCAGTACTAAATACTACAGTGAAAAGCAGCTTCACTAGCTGCCTAGGTTTATGCTAGAAGTTGACAGAGATGAGCAGGTTTCCTATAGGCAAAAGAAAAACAAAGCTTTAGGTATGAAAACTACAATCTTCTCTTAGTGATTACAACCCACAAGACACTAATTCAATGAAATTTTCTGAAGCAGCAGTTTGTTCATGTAACTCATCAATACAGCTTATAAATTCTGGTATAGTGTAGGCTGTTACTACCATGAAAATGGCAGTGTTACTTAAATATCTCAGTGTATCATTTGTCATGGGTTTGCCAGACTGTCATGCCTCTGTGCAGTGTTTAGTCCTTGCAACCTTTAGTGACTTGCTAATCTGGATTGAAACACAACTAGATATCGGGGACTGGATTTGAAGAGAGGAGAACGAAGATTACAAAGTGGAAGCGTTAGTAATAATTAAACAAGCCACAATAGGGCAAGAATCAGAGAACAAGGCACTTGGGGCTGAGAGGATTTTGCAGTAAGAACGACTTAAACTCAGCAGGAGGTTTGGTGGAGGTTAGAGACACAAACTAAGGAGATACTGCCCTGCCCACCTACCTGGTGGTACAAGGATACTTCAAGGGCAAGATGAGAGAGCCTGGGCACTCGCAAACAATGCCTGGATGCATTGGGATCCCTGCATGTTGTCATGGCTTCCAGAGTGGTAAACCATAAGGCGGTGGCGTTTAGTGGGATTTTTGAAGTGGGGTCAAGCAGCAGTAAAAACAAAACTAGGCAATGTAGTATGGCCATGGCCTCATTAAATGCTTTGCACATTTGCATCCTACAAATATCATTGTTTAGAAATTAGGAGATAATGGAGATGAGATTCAGCTTTCCTCAGTTAACTGACTCCTTCACAGAGTCAGTAACTTTCTGATGTAAGGCTGGGCAAGAAGTATTTTTTAAGAGAAGAGCGCTACAGTTTTGGGCCATATTACAGAAACCTTTGCTGTCATAAGTAGTACAGCAGCAGTGACTACTTAAACACTATGTCACACAGTTTGCATAGTTTATTAATATAAGAAGCCTTCAAATCTTAGGCCTCTCTCTGAGCTGCCCTTACAGCTGCGATGGCCCCTGCCTGTCAGTAGCGACCATAGCTGTGACATCAGTCAACGACTGTTAGCCAGCATACGAAGCCACATCCCTGCAGCATTCAGATCCACCGCAGTTACTCACCGTGTTTGTCTGCAGCACCACCCTCATAGATGGCAGACACGACTATCTTTCCAATTGGAGAATCAATCCCTCCTTCGACTGCAAGGTCTAGTGATCCTTCCTATTAAAGAGAGTAAAGAGCTGTTTCTACAGTTCTTACCAACACTGGAAGCTTGGCTTCTTCCCAGAAAAAAAAAAGAGGGGAGGGGCCCTCTACATGAAAAGCACAGCAATTTAGTTTTGCCTTCCCCCCACCCCCGCCAGTGTACACAGTCAATAGTTAGGAGAAGAATATGGCCATTATTTTTATATTACAGTAATAAAAATAGGCAGCAATATGAAGTCATCCTGCTTATTCCAAACTTTTGTCCTTTATTGCAAAACAACTCCAGTACTGCAAGACAACTTAAAAGTGGTGCATCACACTCTGCTATAGCTCAGAAAGAGGAAGTACTTACCCAAACTCTTTAAATATCTTTAGCAAATAACGATATTTACCTTTTTAATGCGTAATAGCCGTACATCTTTTCCCAAAATCTGTTCTGGGGTAAACTATGAAAAGATATCAGTGTTAGTCATATATCCCTTGGAAACTGGAAGCATAGAGAGTTAAGCTCATATATGCAGTTTACAAAGAAAAATGGACCTTTTCCTGCTCCAAAACAGTGTTAGGGAACAACTAGAATGCCAGAACATCTTTTCCTACTACTAGTGACTAGGAAAACAGTGAAAAGCCCAAGCAAACCAGCAATAAGAATCCTCCTTTTTCCTCCCCGTTGTCAAAGTCAAGTTTTTCCAGTGTATTTTGTATTAAACTATGAAACATACTTATATTCTCTCCTTACCATTGAATATGGGTCAAAATCTTCCACATATTTTTGAAAGCCCTGAAAAAAAAACAATGCTTGGTTATAAAAACATCAAGCTCATGCGCACACTTAAACACACAAATCCCGTTTCATTTATTAGTGAGAGAGCATAGAACTCTAAGTTATGAAAGAGGACCATAAATGGAGGAAAGCAGAGAGAGGTAGCAGATAGTCCATCCTGACAGTCAGAAGACATTTCAACCCCTTTTGAAAGATCCACAGTTATAGGTGGTTTTACTGTGGAACGGGAGCCAGCTCTCATCCTTGTCGGAGAAGCCTCTCCAACAGTCAGCAAGCACTGCTGAAGGACAGCGCGCCACACCAGCAACCCTGCAGAGGCAGGACAGTTCTGCCCCTTTCTCTCCGGGTGTTCGTTACCCGGAGCATGCAACGCTGGTGCTGATGCCTCTTGCATGGACTGCAGCCCTTACACTCAGGCCTTGTGACTATTAAGGCATCAATCCCAGCTTTCTTGGAGGCTCCCTCTTGCCTCCACTTTCCTCTTGAGATCTGAAGATCAGTTTAAGCAACTAGTGTAATTTTGTGACTACAGAAGAAACAGACTCGAGAGAACTTCAGGGCATTATCTGCAAGACTGTCATAAGATTTGTTTTTTCCCTTTTTCCTCACAGGCAAAAAGGTATTAAAAGCTTCCTTTTCTGTAAGAGGATCAAAAGAGATCTTGTTCAGTCTACAAATAAGCATGAGTTGCGTTTGTTAACTGCTAAAGTTCCTAACTTTAAGGAACTAAATCTCAGGGTCATCAATGGAAAGCTGACCACTGGTTTTAATGCAATAGAAAAAATTATATTAAAAAATAATATGCATTGAAAGTATACTAATTAAAAAATAACATGCATTGAAAGTATACTATACTAAATACTCCTAAAGCACTTCTACTAAAATTGCAAGACAATTATTTTTACGATAACTGTCAGATAAACAACCGATAGCGTGAATAGGTGAATCTATATTTGACCTTAGGAATCACGGCTGAGGCAACATGAATGATCTTGAGCAAACAACTTAGAGCAAAGAATCCTAATCTCAGCCAAATCATTAGTTCATTAAGTAATCTAAAGCACGTCACAACTCCTTGTCCCAGGTTGCCCTCATGAGAAACAGATGCTGCCCTTAAGAAAATTTTCTTGGGAAAATAATTTTCAAATAGGGGAAAATAATCCCCTCTCTACACACATAACAAAATACCTGCCAACAATGAAATGACACAGCCTGCAGACAGGCACACAAGCATAGCCAAGATACGATGAAGACATCCTCTGCAGTCTAATAAATCTTGCAGAAATAGGTGTGTCTAATCCACAGAGCAGAAAAGTTAAACACAAAACATATTTCCTGAAAGACCTATTGAATTCAGAACAGTCAAGCAAAGAAAAAAAGCTTCATCATTATAGTTATTCAAAGTTTGAGAAAATACAGCTTCCATTGCTTTCCTATGACAGAAAAATCATGCACAATAAGGAGGAAAGGTCAAATTAATGTGTTTTCCAACCGCAGTTCCTCTAATTTTCTACCAACAACTATGCTAATAATTCTATTGAGATAATAAAATATTTTATTACTGAAAGCATTCTAACCAGAAAGTACAACCAGTAAAAAGAAACATGAATATTAAAAGAACAAACTTGCTCAATATCAGATTGAAGTTCAACTATCTTAAATATTTTTTTCTAAATAGCTAAGTAGCTACCAAAGATTCCTCCTGCAGTGTTCACTGTCCTCACACTCCTCATCTGCCTAGGCTAGCAGAAGGCACATGCACACTTTGCACGGACTAACAGTTTTCATGCACTAGGTCTGCATTGCACTCTGTTTTAGAAGTTGAACAGCACAGAAAGGAAGATAAGTTTATAAGCTGTGATCAGTCAAAACAAGAAGTACCACACAAAACAGGGCAAGTGTCATTTTACTTGTTTTTTGTTAGATCTAAATGATGAATTGTAAACCACCATCCTTTTAAACATCTCTTGTGGCTGCAAAAGAAAGAAAATGGCCAAACCAGGTATTAACTTCTCTCTATAAATAAGTATCACAAATAATCTCATTGCTTTGTTGCTCTTAAAAGGCTCAAATCACGCTAGCAGTTGTTGGTGCTCATTCCCTACATGATATCAAAATGGGAGAACACACATAGTGAGATGGAACTAAAGAAAAAAAAAAAGGAAAAAAAAAGGAGGGAATTCTAGAGAAACTACCAAAATAAAGCACAGTTCCATACCACAAGATTTCTTAAAAACATTTTCCATAACTCATCTATCCTCTCCTCTTCTTCTCCAGAACTGTGCTGGAGTTTCTGCTGCGTCATTTCTGACCCAATCTTTAAAAACACACAAACAAAAAGCCCAAACCCACAGATCAAACACTGGATCAATAATTCCCAAAATACTGAATACTGATAGATTTTCTATTCTGTGAGGGATTTCCTGTATAAAAGGGTGAATTTCATTATACAATTTGTCCGAGTCTTATGAAACAAGAATGACTCCCTGCATGCTGAACTACAGACATTTTTGGCATAATTATGGCCAATAACAAATTAACATTTCTAAACATCACAGACTTGTCTTACTGTATGTATCTAAATACTTTTCTCAGAAAACCTAAGTTCTGCTGAATCAAGTCTCAAATCCTGCAAATTACAAGAATGTTTAAATACTTATTCTTCCCTTCTGAAATGCTGCATCCAATCACAAAGGAGTGGGGAAAGGCCATCTTAAGCAGTAGCAAATGCATCGAAGTCTTTTATCTCAAACGTCCTCTGGCAGAGTTAGGTGGGAGAGAATGGCCCACATGGGTTCTCACATTGGATTTGCCTCTGGAAACTCCACCACTACATCACAGTAATCCTCTCTTGTTCCCTGGGCCAAAACTAAAATAGCTTTGCCATGAGTGTGTTCCACTTCACTCTCTTAATACAGCACAGACAGGCGGTTGACACTGATTTTTGACTCAAAATAGCCCTAGGCATTTGAGGCCACGCTCAAGATTTAATTTTTGCATTAAATCAAATTATTATTAATGTTCTTACTGTTTAAACACATTTATGGAAAGAAGCAGTCTGTATGTTTATTTAGCTTGCACTGGCATTTTCATTCTTAATTAAAGTTGCCTCCTCTTCTTTACATTACTTCAGTATCCATACAAGTCCCACTGCATGAAATACTGTGAATACTGTGTAGCCAAGATGAATAAGCCTTACTGCATTGTCATAAAAGGAGTTAAGAGTTAACAAAACAACTTTCCAGCATAATGTTTTTCTTCTAAATTCTATCAGAATATTACTTTCCTCAAATCATGAACTTTCAACTAACATAAGGAAGTTTGGGAAAGAGGATGATTGACATCTGAAACATTTTAGCAGTCTTGTGGTTTGGAAAACGTGCTCACAGGCATAACAAACGATGAGAAATCTCCCTATGGGGGCAGCTCTTCACAATTCTTACCATTAATTGTAGGCAGTAAGCTAAAATAAACTAAGCAATATTTTCAGCTTGTACCAGGACTGCTTCATCACATATAAAGGTACACTCAGTTTTTCAAACTATTTTAGGTTTGCATCAGGTATTTATTTTAAGAATTGATAATATTATGTGTACATTATGGATTTTACTTTTCTCATTCCTCAGTATACTGCCTCTGTCATGTAGATGTGTATACATTAATGTCTACACATATATGGACACACAGCCCTAATGGTAACAATGTAAGTCGCAGTTACCATGCAGAATGAATGCTATGAAGTGGATTATCAGCTATCCTAGATGAACAGCTACCCTAGATGCCTGGGCTGTCTTTTGGGAAGTATCAGTTAAACGGGCATAATTTCTGTCTTTTCAGAGAGACAGGCTCATCATCTTCCATATAACACAGTTTGCCAATCCAAATCCAAACTGTGCTGCAGGTTTTTTTGTCCAAAAATAGTCTAAGACTTTTTCTTCATTACCATTTGAAGCAGATGTGAGGAAAACGAGAAAGATTCTGACCATATTTACCTTTGCAGGAACATCACATCATTATTATATTGGAGGTCAAGACATTAACAAAAAAAAGTTTTTCTTTGGAAACGTAAGAATGGACTGTGTATATCTATATACCTATTTCAAGTATGTTCATGATTACTTACAAGGGAAAGATTCAGCATATTTAACTTTTTCCTATTTCAATTCTGATAAATGCAAAATTTGCAAAAGTACAGATCAGCATGAATAAAGGAAAAATAAGATCTACAGAGTTTAAAGCTCTATGCTTCTCTGGAATTGCACACCTCAGCACAAAGATTGTCACAAAGCGCGACTTTTAGACCATGAAAACTTTTAAATATACTTTTTATACTTTTTTACTTTATACTTTTATACTTACCATCAGTGATCACTTGAAAAATCTGCATAGATTTTAGTTAGCAAAAGACAAGATAAACATTGATTCTTGGTCAAGTCAACAAGAACAAACCCTGCAGTATTGCAGCACTCAGAAAAGAACATAAAAGGCTTACCAGGGCCTCTGATTTGATTGTTGGCCTGACCACTAAGTTTGGGTCAGGCTGCAGCATGACTGGTTTAGAGACTATTGGTACCCCTGGATGTCGCTGGGTAGGTGGACTTGGAGCAAATTGCTATGGGGTGTTAATGTAAGATAGTTACAATCCACCCTTTATTTTGCACAAAGACATCACTTCACCAAGAAGACCTAATATAAATTGTTTACTGACATCAATTTACTACCACTAATGCAACAAGATACCTGCAGAAGTATTTTAACATTTTAACTCATTGCCCTACAAAGTTAACAAACCAAAACATCATTTCTTCTGCACTCTGTGTTTTTTTTTCTTCCCCCTCCACCTTTTTTTTTTCCTCTCCTTTCTCTTTCCTCCTCATTTAAAGTTCCTCCACAAACAAGATTATGGAAAATCTCATCCCTGCTTTTGGCATTAATCCCATAAAGGCAATGAACTGAATAAAAGGCTACAAAAAAATGCTTGGATTTGAGTGCAAGAACATAGTTAACCTGAAACGAAATTTTAACCAATGTTTAACCAAGTGGCTAAACAGTTTTTTAAGGTAATTCCCCAGGGCTACAGTGCCTAGCGGTCTACATGAAGTATTTCACCATAACTTACCCTGGCTTAGCAAGGGGCACAAATTACTTCCCCCAGCTCTACAGAATACAGTGGATATCCAGAAGCATATAAGAGCTAATCATCTGGCATGCATTGAACTGAGTCTACATTTCGTGTTCAGTCAAAACTCCCACAGTTTTTTCAAGTATAGTTTTATTCAAGGAAAGAGTTGAGAACTGTGGGTTTAGTTTCCAGCTCAAGTGCAGCAGCTCCCAGCACGCTCTTGTTGATGTTTCTCATAGGAATTGTGATGTATTCCAGATATTATTCATATTGTACACACTGTATCTTTGGAAATCATTTGAATTGCTGCCAGTAGATTGGTTACGCCACCCTTTTTTGTCCCCTAAATTTAAAAAAAATTAGAACCCAATTTTTGAAAGTCCCTGTGAAATAATGCATATTGTTTTCTCCCACAAAATATCTTGTTAAACTTTCTGATCCCTTAATATCTGAAGATTCACAGATATTAGCCTGTTAAAGCTGCACTGTAAATGGATGATTTCCCATATAGTTGCATACTCTAGAGAAGGGCTTCTCTAGAGAATGCCAGAGTGGGAAAATGGTCATTCTTGAATAAAAAACAATGCTAAGAGTCATCACACAAATTATTCTCATCAGAATGGTTTGCCTCCTTCATGTTCAAAATATACTTCGGTCCTAGTTCTACCTGCCCTGATGGCAGAACCAAACATACATTCTGAAACATCCAGGCTTCCCATGCAATACACAAGCTTGGACCTTACATTCCTGAAAGACTGAAAAATGACTGTGCTATTACACATCTTGCAACACAGTGATGACCCCTGCTTATAAATACATGCACTGAATTTAAAATAAATTAATCAATTATTTAAATAAATGTCAGATCCCTGACATTCCCTTGACATTAGCATTACACGGCAAGTTCATAGAACTACACTGATTATTAACTATACAGGACATACCAGTGGATTGCTTGACACAGAAGATACTTTGCCGACATGGGAGGTGTTTCTTACAACCTAAACAATAAGAGATTCAGTACCATGTTCAGCTAGTAATAAATTTGAGAAACAGATCAGTTTATGAGATACTTCAACAGTTATATGCAAAGAATATATTTGACAAGAAATTTCATTCCTCTCATTAGGCATGTTTTAGTATTGAATTTGAAGTTAAATAATTGGGGGAAAAGTTACCAATACTGAGCAGATTTACTATTTTGAGTAAGAGCAAATTGTTGTAGGACAACAATGCTAAGTCTTCACTATTTTCAGCTTTGGCAGGCATCAACACAAGGTCTTTTGTTGCTAAAGACAAATAAGCAGTTTCTGTTTATACATGGTATTAAAAGCAGATCTTTAAAAAAAAATTAGCAAGGAGAAAATGTCCAGCTTCTAATTTTTCTTCCATGTCTAATATAACATGGAAAACAGTGTTATCTGCTTATAAATGAAGTAATTTTGGCTCAGTATTAATATTTTATTATGAGCTTAAATTCTTTCCTCATATCGACTGCTTATTATCTTCATGGACTATAAGAACACATGGATCTGTGAGAACACATAACTGACACTTCATTTTAGTGCATCTAGGGTACCTTTGACACCTCAAACGTGCAACACATCGATGTAGCACTATCAGAGATCTACTTAAGTTTATAAGAAAAATCAGAGAACCATAGAAATAATCTGTCAGGTACTATTAAGAAATCATCAATTGCCATCACCTTCCCCACCACAGCTGAAATCACACCAAAGCAAAATATTATTCCTAAGTAAACATGCAGAAAAATGAAATAATAAAAAAATAGCTAAACAATCCATGCAGAAAAAGTTGTAGGAGAGAAATGACCATATAGGAGCCTCTTCTATTGTTTGAAATAAATATAAGAATCTTATGTCACAAAAACTGCAACAGGAGAATGCTACTGCACTCCCTAGCAAACAAAGAACCACTATGATGGACCTGACATTTCTGTCCTAAAACGAGATTTTGCACAAAATTTCTTATATTGCTTCTCTTTTAGACTAGGACCATCATAAGAAAGTCAGAATGTTGTCTCAAAAAAAAAAAAAAAAAAAAAAAAAAAAAAAAAAAGAAACAAAAACAATAAAAAAACCCTCTTGTTTAAAAAAAGACCGGTACAGTTGATTTGCAAGATGTTAGTGACTTTTGTTCCTTTGAAGATACTTTATAGATATTTTCTACTGTATTAAGATTTTAAAAGTTTCCAAGCTTTTGATTTCAAGGCTTATTTCTTTATCCATTGCTTACCTTTAATAAGTCCATTTGATAACTTGTTTAAACACTTTACAACAGTGATTTTCACTACAAATATTTTCTCCTCATCTTTAACTCAGTAATCACGTCACCACTTTTTAAGTATTCTGCAGGTTTGCTACGTGTCTAGGGGACTCGTCAATTTTATTTTTAACAAATACACCCTCCATCTGATACTTGCATGTTGTAGGTTGGCAAACACATGCAGTGAGGAGAGAGCAAAACCCACAAATAAAGAAGAAATAATTGAAACTACTTATGGAATGGCATTCACTACCATGCAACACAATGAAATCAGCTCATTCCTTCATTCCATGCTCTGTGTGACAGACAAATGGGCAGGTGAAGCAGGTGAGGGAGCAGAGGAGGGAAGCCAGGGTTCACACATGCATCCAAAGAGACCGTGGGGTCACCTGGGAAGTTGGTGACGGGCTTGGCCCTCTTGGAAGTGGAGTATTTGATGCAGAGAGCAGATGCGCTGATGGTGCTGGAGTAGCTGAGGGTGGTGGTGGCGGAGGCGGCACCACACGTGGTTTGGGCTTCTCGACTTCGTCCAAGTTGATATCGTCAAGATCAGTGGTATGAAGCTGCAGGCCGCCCGCAAACTGCCGCACGGACGTGGCAGAAGGGGAAGCGGAGGGGCGTCCGCCTGCCAGCTACGCGCAAAAGAACACAGACCTGCCTTACTGGCTCCTGCGCCTGCAAGAGGCCTCCTGGATTAATGACACGTCATGGAGCACCGTGCCACCTAACCACTCTTGGCTTCTCGCGCACAGACCTTTCTCCAAAAGTCTCTGTAAAACCACTCCTGGAGATTACAGTTTTGGGAAGCTTTGCAGAGGAATTGATAGAGGACATTAAAGAGTACCTGTCTTGAAACGGAGCAGAGGTCTAGAAATACAACAGCTTCCTTTTGCTTCTCAATAAATGGGACTAAGATATAGCAGAACAGAGCCAGGTCAATTTAGGCAGTAAAAGAAAACCTGCCATAATCATTTCCTTGTCCTAGAGACCTCAAAGACTTGCATTAAAAAGCCACATGGTTCCAGCTTAAAGACAGGAAGAAGAGAAGACCAGCTGTTTTTTTCAGTGGTGTTCCACAGTGACCTGAAGGAAATCCAAGAGGGAGCATTCCCTAAGGGTCTCCTCTGCAGTTGCAATTGCTCAGTGATCCCAGGGGAGTTCAGCAGATTACACTGTTCTCCTGGAAGCAGCTGTTCTTGGAGGAGAGCCCGAGCAGCAGGATGGTGGGAAAGCCGCTCTCCACATGTACAGCCATCTGGCTCTAAGACTCAACACTGTCTGCAACTCTCTTCATCTGCAGCAATCATTAAAAAGCATCTTTGGGAGCTTATCATTCTCTTGAATATTTGCAAGGGTTATAATCGCTGTCCCTTTATGATTCTGTAGAATCATAAACAAGCATTCAATTCACTACCAATGACAACCTTATTTGCACAGGATACTAAAAAATATAGCTGGTTATTCTGGCCCCAGTTTTAGCCAGTATGTCCAACCTAACTCAAATGGTATCCAGGAGCAAACAAACTCATCAATTTTGTGGTCATAATCCAATTATATGGATAAAAGCATTCACTAATACTGATATCCTTATCAAATACCATCATGCCACTTAAATGTGTGGATTGTTAGTTGTTGCCTAGTGGCAGGTCTTTTCACTCTTTGGGAATGAAGACGGAGAAATAAACAACAAGAAAAAAAAATCTAAGCTCTTTCTTGCAAAAACTGTTACTTATAGATGGTAAAAGCAGTGAGTTATTTGGAGACTATATCATATATAGAAAAGCCAGAATTTTACCTCAGGAGATTCATTCTCCACAGAGGAAATCTGTTCTAACCGTGTCTGACAGAGCCTTTCCACCCAATGCTGCACCTTTTCTGATTCCTCCAAGTCTTCTCGTTCTGTCTCGGACACCTTAATCACCAATGTGAAAAAAGGTTAAAGAAACAGTTACAATATAAGTAACTTCCCAAAAGTTGGAAGTGTCATGTGAGTTTTAAAATTATCCTTTTGGGAATGGCTTCCTATTTTACTGGCTTTCATATATTCATCATTAAACATAGAGGCTCATTAAATATAGAGAGATCCTAGTTTTGCCAAAAGTCAATTGCAGAAATAAGAGGACATAGAAAAAGCAACAAAATAATGATTCTTTTAAGCTTCATTATCTTTTACACGATTAAGCAAACTTCCTGCTAAGATACTTGCTTTGAACATTCAGCTCACTCTCCTTAGAGCACATAATCAGAGTTTCTAATAGAGGTCTAAATAGAATTTACTGATTTTTTTCCAATACACTGTTCTGAACTGCTTTGACTTGGCAGGGGTATACATGTATACTTCTAAAAAATATTTAAGTTACATCTCTAATTCTATAGCAAATATTATTTTATATTTGATAGCAGATTACAACATACCTCTTGAACAAGACGATTAATTTTCAGTTGCTTTTCTTTTTCCAACATTCCTTCTTTCTCCTTGGCAAGTTTTTGCTCAAATTCCATTTCTTTTTTATTTTTCTTCTGTTCACATAGACTGTCACTTTTTGATTTCTTTCGTTCTTTTGCTTTCTGAGAAGGTTTTTTTTTCTAAAGTTATTCAAACTTTTACACCAGCTAAAAACATGGCAAACTTCAAGTTGGTACATGAGTACCTGCCTTGCAAACTTAAATATAGTCTGTGTAAATATATAAGCATGGTCTTTTAATAGCAATTTTGAAAGACATTTTCTCAGCATTTTGCATTAAAGTCACTCTTCTTTTGGAGGCCTACAGAGCATGACTTAAGCTCTATAGTTCACCAGACAGTTCATCTTTTTTTTTTTGGACACATAGGCCTACTACATAGTTTGAATATTCAAATAGTTTTAGTTGTCACCTCTCTGTTCTGTCATTATTGCATAAATGACAGACTGATTGCTTCCTGGTAACAGATGCTCATGTATAAGGTGGATGTTTCTGCATGTAAAACATCTTCACACTTTGTATGTGCTAAACACAGCATGACATGCCTTAAGAGAAAGAAAACAAGTAATCACAAGGAAAAGGCAGTTTTGTGCAGAAACTGAAGTGCTGCCAGGTAAGAACAAAGCACACCAGCTGTAACCACACAATAAAATCTACTCAAGTGAGCAGCCCTAAATTTTTTACACCTACAGGGCAATTTAAACAGACTATGAAGACATTTTTCTGTTGAAATCTATGTCCCTATTGTTTTAGAAATATAACTGGCTCCTTATTTCTACTTTTACTGATGCCATATTTCTTCTAACCTTCCTTGTTCGTGCTGAAGGGCCTAGTTCATAAGCTTATGTTTTGCTTTCTATCCTGAAAAATAGAGAGAAACAACAGACCACTCTGGATGGTTGTCAATACACAGAAAAGTTAAGCTTCAAGTTTGATTTTGCTGTGCTCATCTCATCAGCCACTGACTTTTTCTGATGGTTTGGTGAACTCAAATCGTGAGTGTTCCTCATCCTGCACGGAATTAGCTGTCAGGCTAATGTCCTTTTGCACCCCACAGACAGAAATGTCTCAGAAAACACTACCGTTTCCCCTGGCAGCTACAGAAGTCAGCTCTCCTAGGCAAACTACAACTGAGTTCAAGTAGATGTTGTCTCATGCTTCATGGTTAAATGTTGCTTATGTTGCAAAAAAATAATCTTAAGCAGTGATTTTTTTTAAAAGGAGCCCAAGTCAAACACTGAAGTTTTCACACTAATATTTTATCATTAACCAGTTACACAGAATCACAGAATGGTTAAGGTTGGAAGGGACCTCTAAAGATGATCTAGCCCAATTCCCCTGCTCAAGCAGGGACACCTAGAACTAACCTAGTTTATATCTTAAGAGTTTCTGATGACACTTTATCATCTAATAAATTAGAACATACATGTCTACAAAGTACAACAAGGTGGCTGATGTACTTGCTGCATATCAAGATTTGAAATATGACTAAAATAAAAGCACACAAAGTAGTACTTAAGCCAAAGTACTTCAGAATATGAACAAGTATCAGGCAATTCTAGCTGTATTCCTGGTATTAAGATACATTAGGATGAGTCATATTTTCCCACTCTTTTCCCCATGGATTCTGCTTACTTCCTATTAAAGACTTTTTAGTACAGAAGGACTTTTTTAAAAATTCATTTGCAATTTGAAGTAGGATAAAAGAAAAAAAAAAGCCATCAGTTTCACACTTCAAAATATTTCTAAAAAGTAAGTTTCTAGTTTCTTCTGAAAGAAACTAAGATTAAAGATACTTTTCCAGTTTTCTAGCCCATGTGGTTGGAGAGTTTAATAGGAATTCTCAATAGAAATTACAACTTTTGTCTCTATATGCTTTTTTCTACTTTTCTGAGGATTTTGGGAGAATGTTGCCCACTTGAGCTGAAGATCGCCTGCAGAGTATTGACACACTCAATTCCCCCTGCAACTGATGGGACTTAAACCTTCTTAAGTATTCAAATGGACAGTTTCTAAGCAGTTGCATCCATTCTTTTTTATGTCAAATGAAGAATGATTATACTATATGGAGTATCCAGGAGTAATGGAGGAGGACAGCAGAAAAAAAAAGGAATTGATATTCAAACACACAGCAAAACTCATCTACACACCAACAAACTTTGTACCTTGCGGATTGTGGGAAATTTTCCTTCATAACGATAAAACCATCCAAAAGCTATAAAAAGTTAAAGGAAAAGGTTTTTGTTGAAGAAAAGTGAAGTTCAGATCCAGCCATGTCAAAATAAATAATTGATGAAAATTTATTTGAAGCAAAACTAAAAAGTCTGATAATACACAAAAAGTTATTATATCACTTTTTGATCTATATTCTGTAGATATTTACTCTTGAATTGTCCATATTTTACTGATATACCTTTTAAGTTAATTAAAGCAAACACCACAATAATCTTCATACAAAACCATACATCCATGGTCACAATTCTACTATACACATTAGTTGTAACAACCCTTCTTATAAAGAATCGAGTTTTCAATTTCATTCAAGCTTGTGGCAGAAGACAGTCACATTTAAGAGACACAAAAAGCTCCATTCCCTTGGATGAACTATTTTGAGACAAGGCATATAAATCCTGCTAATTAAAAATACATAAAGGAATCCCTTATTATTATTTCATATAAGAAACACCAATGACAACAGTTTCTCAACACAATTGACGTTTGTGTAGGACTGACAGGTTTTACAGTCTTGTCAAGAAGTCTATAAAAAGCAGTGATCTCAACAATGTTGAAATCATTCATCATTTACCCAAGAACCACAAATACTGCCCTAGCAAACCAAATTATTAGTTCAGGTCAAAACTGACTGTCAGGAGGAAGTGAGAGACAGGAAGAATCTGAATCATGATAGGAAGTTAAGGCTGAGTAGCAAACCTGTTTATCCTGCTTCATGATCCCTTCATCCATATCATCTGCTGCAAGTTGGTCATATGCAATTCCCTTTAAATCTTCTAGAGTAACAAAGGAGAAAAGGAATGAGGAGACAGAAATGATAGCATAACTGGAGGTTCCAATGAAATAGAGATTAGTACTGTGCAACAAGGAGTTCGCATGAAATAAATTAATAATAGGGTATTTTTCACATTTGAGAGAAAACTCAGCTTGCATGTATCAGTTCCTGAACCTTCCCTTAAGCCTTAAGATGAGCCAGGATCAGGCACATGGCTTTTCTCATAATTTAACCATCAGTAATTCCAGGATATCTGACTTCAAAAAGAAACACCAACCTCTACTATGTTGTCACTTTGTCGAGAACAATACAGAAAAAAAAAATAAAGGGTCCTGAAAATTCTGAAAACTAAATTGATATGAGACAAAGGTAGTGGAAAAGGCATTTCCTCATCTCACCAGTTACCAACTCAGGTCTTTCCTAAGCCATATACTGCTCCACAAGCACCTCCTCTTTTTCTTTGCCTGGAACCATTTTAGGGCACTTTTCACGTATTTTAGCTATAGCTCCCAATTTAGCTTTTTAATTGCCAAGAAAGCTGAAGGCATGTTAAATTGCTTTAGGGAGCTCAGACTTACACTTAAGGATAATTCCTTGTGGAAAAAAAAGTACAATGCACAAATGGAGGAATCTGGAGACTCCTTGGTCGCCAGAGGGATTCTGAAGCAGAGTGCCCAAAGACATAAAGGAGTCTTCAGACTGTGCAGACTACAGACTTGGGGGTAAATTCTCTTTGCAATGCAAAATGGATGAGAATAGGGAAGGGAAAAAAAGAAAAAGAGAGAGAGAAAGAAGGACAGGGGAGGAAAATAAAAGGAACTTGAGAAGTAGGGCAATAGAAAACCAAAGACTAAAAAAGATATGCTTTAAAATTGTTAGGTAATCCATATTAGAAAAAGCACATTTTTCGTTACGCTAATGGTTGATCTATTATTCAAGTTACTAAGAGAACCTCTACACATATTAGCTTATGGACACACGCCTGAATTTTTCAGGTTTTTGCAAGCGTGCTTAGCTTTCTCCAACAATTACATCACAGGGATCTGGATCAGAAGTTCTTCTTGTATCTCTTCATACCTTGAGCAGATGCAGGATCTTGTATACAAGAAGTCACGCTCATCAGAAACCGAGTCAAAGCTGGCCTGGCTTGGATATAAGCTAGTGATATAGTCCCTACGGCTCAGTGAGGTTCTGTCTGAAACAAATACTTTCCAGAGCAAGCAGGTTGAAATCAATTACTTACTTTTGTGTTTAGAAGATGGATCAGGGTGCACTTCTGCAGTTACTGTTTTCAGAGATTTGGGAGGCTTTTTAGGTCCCCAATCTTCTTCCCACTCCTTTTTAAACTTCTCTTCCTCTGCTGTTATCCTATGGGGGGGAAAAAAGTACTTAGGAATTCTGGGCACAAAAATAAAATGATTGATATAAATTCATTTTAATTACATTATAATATATATTATAATCGCTTAACGTTCAAAGGGCCATCCATAATTGTTAATACAATAAAGTAGCATATTCTAATGAAACTACCTGCAACTGCTTACTAAATCTAAGCTTTACAGTATGTAAATTCCTATACTGCCATACTTCTCCCCTTCACCATTGAAGCTAAGACTGATTTATCTAATTGGAGTTGTGTTACTGAAATACTTAATATTTGTCTCAGTAGCACTTTGAAATTACATAAGGAAATATAAAGAAGTGCGAGACACTACACAGAGCATTGCCAGAGACAGCCTAATCATTTAGGTCTCACTAAGGGAATTAAAATCCATTTAAGTTCAGAAAGATACTGCAAATATCAAACATTCATTAAAGCGGAATCATTCCTCACTTGGAATGGTCTGCTTACATCTTTCCACTGCTATTGCAGGAATTTCTATAGCATTCCACAACAAGGACCAAAATGTTTTCCATTCCTCAGTAATCAGAAAACAAAAATGTGTAAGAATTCATTTGTGTGTGTGATGCTGTAGAGTCCGTAACAGGATTCTCGGAAGGTTTTTGTTTTGTTCTGTTGTTTTTCATGGCAGCTGGGGAACACTTCGTCTTTGCACCTTGCAGAGTGATGGCACCAGAGCAAATAAGTTCTGAGACACAGGAGTTCCTTGTTCTTAAGTTTCTCTGTGTATTTATAGAGTAGATTTTAATGAAGTGCTCAACTTGCAGTTCTTGCTGAGTTTATCACCACCATAACCCTCACACGCTTCTAAGGGCTGGATTTCAGGTCAGCTTCCTGTGCACAAACCTAAAGGTACTCATGCATATTTATGGAACCCTACATTTAGCTAAACAGAACATGGATGATTTTACTTGAAAACATGCAGCATGTTTTCAACTAGTTGTAATACAAGCCTTTTTTAGAACATTAGATTGCATATGTAGCTTGTTACTTACTGCTCTATTTCTCTGCGATATCTTTCTTCTTCCTCAGCAGCCTTCTGGGAAATCTCTAGTTTTCTTCTACAATAAAAGAAATTAGAGCAGCATGATAAAAATAGTAAAAGCTTGCACAAAAAGTGTCAGGATACAGCTGATAAAACACATACAGAAAGTACGCATGCACTGCAGAAAAAATTAATGAGGAGCTTCCAGGACCAAGGAATAATTAATGATGAGCTACCAGCTCCTTTATAAAAACTTAGAAGATATCAAGAGTTCAACATACTTCCTTAGAGCCCTAAAGACATTCATGACCATTTGGATAACAGGAGCACACCATCTATTTCAGTCATTCTTTTCTTCTCAGACAGTTGTGTAGCACATTATTGTGAAAGTATGAAATTGTGACCATCTTGCCAAAGATAGTAAAATATGCAGCAGTGGCAGCAAGAAAATATTTCATTAAACCATAGGAGAATTACAGTTGGGGAACAAAGTGTTTCCTCAATTAGAGAAATGCATTCAAGTGATTTTTGCTTTGAAAACCCAGAACATCAACACCTGCCAGGGATATGGAATTATGAACAGACTCCACAACAGCAAGATCAAGTCAATCTCAGTTGAGTACCTCCTCATAAACTACCCTAATCCTCCACACCCTTTCCAAATCCAAGCTAATCTTTTCACTCTCCTATGCAGAGGCCTTACAATCTCTCTTTCTCTTGCTGCTCTTTGAGGATTTTGTTTGTCTCCAGCGCAATTCGCTTCTGGTGCATTAACTCCTGGCGTTCTTGCTCACGCAGACGTGCTTCTCTTTGCCTCTCTTCTTCAGTCATGAACAGCTCCTTTCCCTGTAATCAGAGCCCCCACCCCAAAAAATCATGAAAAAAAAAGTCTTACAAATGCAGTTCTTATAAATGCACTTCTTTTACAGAATGATTCCAAATCCATTATGTAATAGTTTGTCTGCCCTTTCCTCATCTTCTTTTGAGGAATACTTTTTGTAAAAAATAATAATAATAATAAAAAACAGAAGAGAACTGATCTCCTTTTGCAGTCTTGCCTGCAATATGAGATGCACACCAGAAAGAGGAGAGGCAGGCACAGAGGAGAGGTGAAGTTGGGCAGAATAGAAGAGTGTTCCATATCACACATTAAGCATTAAACAATGCAATCGCGGTGCTACACACCGAGGTAAAACCCAAACTTTTGTAACAGTTGGAAACATAGCTCAGAATTAAGACAAAGTTCCTATGATATTCACTTCCTGGAGCCTAATCAACTAGTCCGGAGCATTTTTTTAAACAATGTTTACAATGCTTTTGGACAACTGCATCTGTGTTATTGTAAATTTTTTTTAATTAACCATGCATTCCTCAATATGGCTAGTATATCCTGAACCCTTTGTATGTAGCTTAAGTAACTCATTAAATCCTGCTTTAAAAACAGGAATTTTTAAAACATAACAAATATATATTTTTAAAATTTTTAAATACACTTTGTATAGCAATTAGTAAAGACTTGTTTTGATTAGTCTATGGAACTTGAGTATTCTATTGTATACAACCTTACATTTTATTATAAGAATAATTCAAGTACTAAAACCAGTTATTCAAAGACACACTGAAGTCAGTGGAAAGATTTAATTAATTTCAGTTTGCTTTAGCTCTTGCCCTAAAGACATACAGTTCTGCAGTACAGAATAATATAAATAGAAAGCTGAAATTTTTAATGTGTTGATACATCTAAGATCAAATTAACAGTTAATTGAAGAATTAATTTGGAACAAGACCTTAATATAGTACCTATTTAGGAGGAAATACCAATTAACTCTAATCCAGTCCACCTTTTATGTTTCAGTAAAAGAAGTCAGAACACAATCTCTCAAATATTTACTAGGATGATCAGGGGCCTGGAACATCTGCCCTATGAGCAAAGGCTGAGGGAGCTGGGCCTGTTCAGCCTGGAGA
>JAUBOD010000351.1:2400695-2419288 GCA_032353885.1 Nothura maculosa | reverse complement strand
ACCCTGCGTGTGCAGGGGGGTTGGACTAGATGACCTCTAAGGTCCCTCCCAACCTTACACATTCTATGATTCTATGATAATATGAGAAATCATTACCATAAAATTAGTTCCCTGACACCATCAAGTGAAAAGTTTTGTACTGGCAATCATGGGAACAAAGCCACAGTCATGATGACCTTTTATTTGAGAACACTGTGGATAGCTTTCAATGAAGTATTTCTGCAAAGAAGATAATACCAAACCACCCTGATTTTATTAGAGTTAGAAGTATAAACATTGTAACAAATTATAAAGCTTTACTTCTCGTCTAGTTATTTTTAAAATTAATTTGTTCATATAATAGCTATAATGACTTTTTCTTTTATATGTTTACTACTTACAGCTCCAGCTACAACAGAGATAGTCAAGGTATGACTGCTTTTTAGCACTCTGACAGCCTGCAAATTAAACAAAAAAGTTTGCATGTAGTGATAACAGTCTTGCATATAGAGGATGTTGGTATTTAAAGCTGAAATTTCAAGACAACCAATTTAAACTAAAAGGTGGATAGGTATTCAGATTCCCACATCCCCATGTTCATCACACAACCCCTTTGGCTAACAACTAACACACACATTTTTGCAAAAGAAATGAACCAAAGTGGACTACTACTTATTCATGAACTCTTAATCTTACCTCTTTATGATCCACATTAGAAAAATCCACTCCATTTACCTCTACAATTTGATCACCAACCTAAAGAAATTAATCCACATTTTAGTTCAGATGCTAAAGGGAATTTTAGAGAAGTACAGACTGTGAGATTTGTAATACAGTAATCATAGATACTGAGTAACTATAAAAGGAATGGATCATGAAAATTAGCAAGGCTTGTTAGCATTTTTATTGCCTCTGAGGCAAAATATTGTGCTGGATGAACTGTAGTTCTGACCTAGGAGGATGCTTTTTAGGTTCTTAAAAATTTAGGAAACTTGGCTCAGTATTTCTTTCCTGTGAAAAAACAAAACTAGTGACTTTATGCTGATCAAAAACTTTTTTAAGAAGTAAAATCAGATTGTCCCGAGGTATCTACCTTGCAAACCAGCATACTTACCTCTAAGCCCACCTCTGCTGAAAGAGAATCCGGCTTCACATTGCTGATAAAAATCCCTGGTTTTTGTGTTGGGCCACTGGAAATACTGATGTAAAAACAAACAAAAACAAGCAAACATGACTCCCTCACATCAGCAAGGTGCTTCACAAAGGATATTAAACAAGAATCATGTACCCACCTGCATCCCATGCCTTTCGTACCGATCAGGCTAATGAAGACTTTCTTCTCTTTACTGTTTCTCCCTCCAGATGAGGCAAGACCAGCAACACTGCCCTTTCCCTCCTGTAGGGGGATTAGAAATAGGTCAAATAAACTATTAAGAGATTACTATAATAAAACAAACGTCACACTAAGTTAATAATGTCAATCAAACTATTAGAAGATACTCCATTTGTATAACACACTTGCCATATCTAGAGACTCTGGAGTTAATTCATGTCACAGAAGATGTTTCTTTTAGAACACTTCTAACAAGACTTCACACCATTAAAAAAGAATACGGTAACTTCTGTAACCATTACATATTTCCTTAGGCAACATCTTAGCCAAACATTGATCCCTTAGCCAATATTGATCCCTTACCCCAGAGTCCGATACAAACTGGTCCACATATTGCCATTTAAGAGGTTCATCTGCTGAGCTAGAAGGAAAGAGTGATTAAAAATAATGGCAAGAAAACAAATATAAATGTACTCAAATAGTTAATTTGTAATGCAGTCTCCTTTTTTGCATCCACAGGTTCATTTGGACAGCATGCACAACACATAGTATATTTTGCAGCTATTTAAATAAGACATCAAGTAAGCATGCAGTTATTTACACTAGTAAAGTTGATCAACATAAAATTAAACACACCCAAATTAAACAAAATTTTAAAATAAACATTAAACAAATGAAACAACTTTGGGAAACTCCATACAAAAAAACAAAAACAAAACCAAAAACTTAAATAGTTTACATGATTGTCAATATAGAGACTTCCCTATCAATACCATTCATAAGGCAATGAAGTTTATTATAAAGAGTCAACTTCTCAACAAAAATTAGAAAAGGGCATGAACAATAATTTGAGGTTTTTCTCGGCACTGGTATTTCTCAATCCTTAAATGTTACATGCTTGCAGAAGCACTGCAGCTCTCAAGTTAGATGCAAGGACAGTGACATTCCAGGTAACAAGCTATAATGAAGAAAGAAAAAATGGTTTATCTAAGTAATTTGTAGATACAATTGCCTAATTTACCTTTTGACAGGTATCATGCCAATATCTGAAAAAGAAAAATACTGTGTTAAGCAACACTTTGTACAGATCGTTATCCTCATGTTAACCACAACCTCTAGCAATATCCGTGATTTTTGAGGTTACTTACGTCTTACTTTTATGGACACTATTTTCTTTGTGCGGATGAGATTTATCACTTCCTCATGTGTGCAGGAGGAGATGGAATATCCATTTATACGAACTATTTCATCTCCAACCTCCAAAATAAAGTGTAGAATGAAAAAATGTTAATGTAAGAAAAAAATAAAAAGCAATGTTATAATATAGCAATAAGTTTGATGCAGAGGATTGATATGTTGAGTGCTGAATATATCCAAATTTCAGATAAAGCCTAGTCAAGAATGACCTGTATTTGTTTGAACTTAATACTCGGCACCAACAGGGTATATTAATGACAATAATAATGATTTCACAGACGTGAATACTTGGATTCA
This sequence comes from Nothura maculosa, assembly GCA_032353885.1. NCBI lineage: Eukaryota > Metazoa > Chordata > Aves > Tinamiformes > Tinamidae > Nothura > Nothura maculosa. The sequence continues at coordinate 2,416,482 of JAUBOD010000351.1, read as the reverse complement.
GGTCCCTTTGGAGTCATTTTCTGTTATTATACTTAGCTTGGGCTTTTAGCGTGTGTTCATCTGAGATAGCTGGGGGATCTCATCTGCCCACCAGAAACAGCCTCCTCCCTCTGATACTTTCCTAGCTGTAGGAATTGACTGGAACTGCTGGCTGGCACAGATCAAAACTGTCTCAGGGATCACGACTTTGTCAGAGGACAAGGAAGTGGCAGCACTCCAAGAATATTCACTGGCACTGTGCATTTGACCAGTGTAGAATAGCACTTTCCCCCCCCCCCCCTTTTTTTTTTTTTAATTAAAACCCTATTTACCAGAACAGGCATAGAAGTAAATCCAGCTAATATTTATTTTGTGATCAAATAGCAATATATCATTTAAATGTGTTTTTATTACAAAAGGCATCCTTTAATTTAAATGCAAAATTCAGAATTAGAGGTGATGTGACATGTGGGTTAGAAATCCCGTTTCTCTGAACTGTATCTAACGATCATTTTAGCTAGTCAACCCAAGAGGGAAACAGTGATGGAGAAATTACCTATTCATTTGCAGTTGTATTTTATTAGTTGTTGAAGATGATATTGAATGAGGCTGGGCCCTTGGCTAGAGCAGTATAAGCAGAGCTTTATCTATAATGAATAACTCTGTGACATGACTGTAATGACACTGGTATGTCCTCTCTGCCACTAGGCAATGCAAATTAACTCCCTGTACAGAAGGATATATAAATGATTACCAAAAAATGACTTAGAAAAGAAATCATCATTGATATCCTCTTATACCACTGTACTTTGATCTCTACCCATGGCTTAACTGCTGTCCAGTAATTTTTCTTGTAAACTACTGAATACATGAACACGTAATGTGCAAAATGGATCAAAACATTTCTCTGAATGCTGACAGATCTTTTCTCATTAGCAACAACAGAACAAGATTAGGTTCTTAATCAAAGAAACTTTGAAGCCTCCTTCCAAATGAGCCTGTGTAGGCATGAAGCTTCCATGGCAGTATTGCTTCTAGTTAATGACTGGCCAACACTTTCCACTTAAAATGCAGTTTCATGCTGCTCAATTTCAGTTGTTCTGGCTTCAACATTCACAGAATCACAGGATGATTGAGATTGAGGAAGGGACCTCTAGAGATCATCCAGTCAACCCCCTGCTGCAGATATCTGCCTCAGGCTGCTTTTAAGTTTTAACAAAGTTAAAAGATCATTTGTGAACACTTTAACAGCTGCTCTGAAATAGCTGAGGAGAAGCCAGCTCTTCTCAAGTGCTGTGGGCAAAACAGTCTTAAGGGAAACAAAGGGAGAAGAAGCATCACTCATTCTTAAATGGGGAAATGCCATTGTGGGAATGGTAGCACATGCCTACATCATGAGAGACTTCCTTGTAGTAATCACACAATATAGTGTCATCTTTAATGCAATGTTTGTTAAAAGTATTTAGGTAACTGCTGCTTAGCTGACCTTGCAATTCAAATGTTTTTTAACATAATACATACTTTTTTTTCTCCTAGTAAACCAGATTATTCCAGTCTCACTGAGATATTCCTTACTTTTTTCTGTTACTGGAAAATCACAGGGTAACACCACCAGTCTCACTTATACTGAGAGATGTAGTGGAGCTATGAGAACAAGCTATGCAATGTGTACCAAGAGGCCTAGTTCACTGAGCTCCAGCCACCTTCGACGGCTAAGGCTTCTCCTCCCGCACTGCTCAGCTCAGCAGTGCAGGCCTAAATTCCCATTGCCTCATAGAGGAGAGAGGGGAACTGGAGGCAGTGACACCTCTGTGGGGCCTCTGTCTCAGGGACCATCACAAGAACAAGCCTGTGGCATGTTTCCCTCTGGGGAAAGGAACAGCAGGACACGCTCTGTTCTCCTTCATACGTAAGAAACATCACAGCTTCCTGCTGCGATCTGCTCGCCTGAAAAGGTCTCCTCTGTATTTCCTGGGGAGCACCATAGCCTCATACTGGTATGTGAAATACAAACATGGCCGTTCTACCAGCATCCCTCATGTAGCTCCATTCTCTGCGCTGCCCTTACAAAGATTTTTAATGGACACAAAACAGCTTCATAAGACTACAAAGTGAAAAATACAATGGAATGGAAGAAATCATGAATCCGTGGGGGGGGGGGAGGGGGAAGAATTGTAGAGACAAAACAGGAGCATTGTCCATTTCTGCACTATGTGGGACTGCTCCATCTGCTGGTGTTCTGGACACCCCAAATTCTCACTGCTGCATGCATTTCTCAACACTGCTAAGAGCTTACTGTTGCTTTTGTCGATGCCTGTCAAATTTTTAATATGATTGTCAACAACAGCAGAGGTAGGTCGCTATCAAGGGCTTTTGAAAATGCTGCCTATGGCAGAAACACAGTATTAGAAGACCAAAATAAAAAAACAGGTTGAATTTAAGATCCCTCCTTCACTGTCACCTTGAGAGCCACACAAACTACAATGAACCTGTAGGCTTTGGTTTACATAAACCCAGCTTTTTCAGAGGACAACTTAACCTACTGTGATTAACTGCAATGCCACCAGAATCATTGCAGCTTTAAGACTGCAAATGGCATTGCCACTTACCAGTCTTCGCACAGCTTCTACATCAGTAAAATTCATGTCACTGGATGGATGTCATTACTTGCCTAAGTAGTTATAGAATTGTATTATCTTCCTAACAGGCACACACTTAAATTATAAAGACATCCAACAGCCTATTTTATTTTATTCTGACATAGGTGGAAATTAATTTCCTGTGCAAAGGATTTCACTGTTCATCTTTGCTGCGGTTCAGAAATGAAAGGGCAACCTTTCACTCTCCACTCGTTCTGGTAACATTTCTATCACACAGTGATGACATTTCCTCAACAGTGGCTGAGACATATGCTGCTCTAAAACTACAGGAGACATCATACACGTATCACAAACCGCTTCTGATTAGAACAGTTAATTTTTCCCCCCAAAAAGTGTCTATACAGTAAAGTAAAAGCCATTTTTATTGCTACTAGTGCTTTTGTATATTATGTGTTGTATACCAACCTTCTGAATCAGAAGCAGCAAAGTCTACGAGACTGAGAAGAGCACAAAAGTGAAGATTATTTTGACTGGCATTATGTTTCCACTTTCCTTATCTAACGGGAAGCTGACAAATTTTTATAAGAAAAGCTGCAAAAGCAGAATTTCCCAAGTCTAACGCCCATTATCCATGACCTCTAGCATAAGAAATATAGTATTTAGTGTTCTCATGATGTTGAAAAGTTTTAACATCACATCACTCTTTCAAATTTCTTGTTTTGTATAATTCTACTTTCATCATTCATACTAATACTCAAACACTGCGTATTCAAAAGAATACAAAAAAAGAGAAAGCAGGAGTTGGGGGCAGGGGAGGGAAAGGAGGAAAAAAAGTAGCATGCTCCTGCATGAAAGGAGCCAATACCTGCCTTTTAGAGAATTGTAAAAAGAAAGGTCAAAACTACATGTGCCTTAGCAAAGAAGTTCCAGGATTATTCAGCCATTTTAACTGACTTGGAAATTACCTCAAGGAAAATCATCATGTAAAGTGCATTAGAACTGGGGCGGGGGGGAAAGGTGGGCAGGACATAAAACCAGTGTTATAATAGAAGATCACTCCTTTCTCAGACATCATTTTCCAGCTGGAATATGTGTAGAGATGTAGTTAAATAAAGCAGGTGGATGAAATTTCAGAAGCAGTTGGCTTTACTGCGAGACAGCAATCTGGAACAATGCACTGCCTGTCAACTCTTGTTATTCAGTTGGTTTTAGAAAGTGTCCATGGCCACCTATTATGAAGGCACTTTAAGCTCATCTCTAACACCACATTTAAACAAATTGAAGACAGACAAGTAGATTCACTTCAACATTCCATTTGTTCACATTAATGCATATAATCCAACCATAACATATTCCTGGTTAGAGTCTCCGCGAGTTACCTTTTATTTTTGTCCCTACTTCATTTTCCAAAGAACTAGTAAGGTTCTGAGTTGCTGTGCAATTCATTCCAACTTGCTCCAAGATCCCATGCAATCTCACTCACTATCACCCACCAACACAGCACATGATGGTCACAGTTATGAGGAAAAGCTATGAGCATCTCTCACTTGCAACCAGAAAAAAACAATATTGACATTCATGCAGCAGCACAATATCTGAGTGTACATTCAGCATCTATTGATTGTGCCAACACATCGCCCCGAGACAAACGGAGCAGCAACACAGCATTAAGATGAATGTAGTAGCACGACAGTTTAAGAGAGAGGCCATTAAACCTTCTGTTGCTCAGCCCTGTTAAGGCCTTCCAGTATTTTCCAAGGCATGTTTTCGAAAGCAATATAAATGACTGATCTTTGGTTTTTTTTTTTTGTTTTTTTTTTTTTCTTTTTCTTAGAACACTGAAAATGGTTAAACGTGGATTATTACTTTTATGCACTTACAGAGGCTAAAAAAATATATCTTTGCAGAAGTTTAACTTGATATCTCATGACACAAATGATATCAGTGCAAAGTAGAAATAACTTTTCTAGTAATTTGGTAGCTTGAAACTTTCTTTCTCATCTAGTAAGAAAAGATTTTCTGTCACATCTTCTTACACTTAGTTATTCATACACATGAAGTATAAATGCTCCAAAAAGCCCCTTCATATTCAAAAATTATCATACCTCAAACATTAAAAGGTCGTTATAATGATAGTGGTAAATATAAAAACAACCAACATCCACTTCATTCATGCTGGTATTAATGATAATTACTATAGTATTGTATATATTTTAATAAAAGGTACATTAGTGATAATGATTTGTAAGCATTAAAGCGTTCATCTTACGAGATGAATTCCCAAAAATCAAAGTTTTTTTTTTTTTTAAAAAAAAAGCACAGTCACCATGAATATCATTTTTCTTACCTGAAGACCAACGTTGTCAGCTTGTCCTCCTTTAATTAACTGGGAGATAAAAAGGCCACAGCTAAATTCCGCACCACCTCTCACACTTATTCCAAGTCCTTCCGGGTGCAAACGATCCAATCTCACCTCTTTCAGCTTTCTGCAAAGTGAGAAAACATCTCGCCATTCAGCTGTATAACACTTTATGGCAGGAATGCTTTATACAAAACCTATGGATTACTTGTCTCTCATCACATTTACTCTGGAAAAAAGACCAAGTTGACTGAAGTCTTAATGGATGATAAAACCTTGAACTTTTGTTTGTTTGAAGCAAGGAAAGAAGTCTGCTTCTGTTGGAGCTGTGTATGCTTCTAGAGTGCTAAGAAAACTTATTAAATGCAGGAAAAACAAGGGGAAAAGAATGCTTCAAATGGGGAGCATTTCTTTTGGATTCCCATACTCTTCTTTCACTAAATTAAACTGTATGGCAAACAATTTCAGGTAGCTGAAAATCACGCTTCTAGCAGTTAAAACAAATGCCAAAAACGTGCCCCACTCTATAAAGGTGACAAGTATTTTGCTCAGAACTTATCTGAAGAAGAAGCACTTCTTCAGAGTTTATGTGCAGTTAGCGACGTGCTTATGCAGCCCCTTACCGAGATCTCTTGGGTGTAAGCTGATCATACTCCACCTGGTGTTTCAAGGGGATGAGGGGGCGGATTGCATCAAAGAGAGGCAGTCTGCTTGGTTCATTGATCACCAGCTTTAGGTCCCCCACCAGCACGGGGAGATTCATAGATCTACAAAATTACAATAAGAAAAAAGGCTCAGCTAACATACCTACACAAATTATTAAATAATAACTTGGGCTAAATATGACTTAAATGATACATTGTGTGCATCCCTTCAGCTATTAAGAAAGTTATTTATGTATCTCTTGGTTAAACCAAAGCAAAGTAGCCTTTGCAAAACTAAAACTTCTGTAAGCAAAAAAGTAACCACATCCTTAAAAATAACTGAAGTCTCCTATACTTTACTTTTAACACTCACATAAATCACATCTTTACAGAAGGAAACTTTAATTTCATTCTCAGGGTCTCCCAAAAGAAGATTTATGAATTCAGTCAGAAATAACCTTACAGACCACTTACATCTGCCTACTGCATTTGTATTTTCCTCGCTAGTTCGCAATCCTTCCAAATGGATCCAGGCTACAAATTCCTTCTCCTGAATTCAAGGAACAAATTAATTGCTCCGCATAATAAGCAATCACGTAATACTCAGTAAAGACCTGTTTTAAAATTTGTTTCCAATCAAAACAAACCAGGAAGAAGAGTCATTAACCAAATTAACCATCAACAAAATCTACAAGACTGATTTTTTTCATGCAAGCTGTGCTCGTGAGTTTGGTACTGTCAGCACTGAGATACTGGGTGCCCTATGGAATGGTCTTTGTTGCTCAGCTGCAAGTGGGAACAGTTCCTCACAGGTGAAGCTGCTCCTATGCAGCATCTGGTTAAGCTTAACCTATGGTATCTGCTGTTCTATCCTACCATTTAGTTTTCCTAGCCTAATACATTTTGAAATATATGTACTGAAAATACAGAGCAGGAACACCTAGTACATGGAACTAGAGAACAAACACTTTAATTTGCAAATGCTGTTCACAACAAAGCAAATACTAAATGTTACCTACAACAGCAATTACAATTACATATTTTTGTCCTTGAAATGCTTTCTAATAAAAAAGGCAATATTAATTTCACAGGAATATACAAAGTTTTGCTCACAACACAAGTTACTGCAGGTCTGGAAATTGAGGAGAAGTTACGATATGCATTGTTAACTTGGTAACTGCAAGAAGATTTTAAATTATTAAGAGCTACCAAGTCAACCTGCTTTCCAAACAACAGGCAACAAACAACAGAATGGAGAAGCAATTAAATGGACTCTGAACTGATGAACTGAAATGGAATCAGATATGCAGCTGAATACACCCAAAAATGAGAGCTCAGTACAAGCACTGTATGGAAACATCTACATTTCACTCAGTGGAGATGCTATTTGATTAAGATATGAATGGAAATAAGGTCTACCAGAGCCAGTTGTCTGTGATGAGTGGAAAACACATTCTCACATTCTTAGAGAAACAATGGATCAGATGATGATCTCATTTGCCCGGATATAAGTCCTAAGCAACCATGGTTTAAATCTATTCACTAAAAGAGCTGGTAATTGGCATATCAACTTACAATTTTTTTTCTTTTCATTACTTCTTAATAAACCAAAATTCTTAAACATGCTAGACAGATTCCCAACTTCATCTTTTCCATCTTTCAGATAAAACAATTGAAACTAATTCTTAATCTGAATAGTTTATAAAAATCCTTAAAATGCAAATTCAGTATAAACTTCTGAGCAAAATAAATATGCATTTTTGATCAATATTCTCTTCCTAAATGCAACTTAACACCTATATTTTCCCCAACAAACATTAAAACAAAGTTTAAAACAAAGTTTTAATATTAGCTACAGTAATGCTTCTTTCCTGCCAGTAGGCTACACTGTAAAAATATAAGATTTTGTTAAACAGAATTATAAATAATTAATTATCGAGATAGTATTCAGAAAGACTACATAAATAAAATCTTGAATGTTTATTCTTTAAAAGCACTGGTGAAATTCCACACAAACATATATAAAGCTGTATCTTACTGGTGGTACATCCGGAGCACATCATAAAGGTAATCCTTCTCAGCTTCATTGTCAATTAGAAGATTAACCTGAAAATCCAGAGTCTTTATTTTAATTTGAGCACACTGAACATAAAAAGTAATGGACAAAATTTCTATGCTACAGACCAAGGATTTCAAACAATTTAAAATTAAAACAAAACACAACTATTATAAGATAAATATATATTACATTTAACAAGACTTTCTAAAATTAACATTGCAGCAGTCGAGAGGACAATACTGCAATTACACATTCTATGCTAGATTTCCTCTTGCTAGAGCAAAACCATTACAATTATATCACATTTGCCTTACCTGATAATCACTGTACTGTTGAATAAATGTTTTAAGAAATCTTTTCGGCCATTCATTAACATAGCACATGCTGTCAGAGATTATAAATATCGCAGTGCTACGTTCTTATCTACGTCCTGTTGCTCCAAACCACTGATACCAGCACCTCACTTAAACATTATGCAAACTTCTACCTACTGTTCCTCTTGGCTGCAGCTCTGAAGGGACAGAACTTGCTAGTTATTCTTTCCTTCCTTAGTAATAGTACGTTTACTTAAACCAGTGTCACGTTACAGTGCCTGCTCTTGGACAATTACAGTAAAATAAATCTTAAGAAAATACAGAAATTTGATATGAGAAGCTCAACTTGTATTCAGTGGCAGTGAGATCCCCACTGATCTTACCTGTATTAAGAGCTCATACCACAACAATTTTACTTTTAGACAAGATTGGTGTTTAGGAAAACAATTTGCATCTGACCCAAGGGGTAATATTACTGTGACATGCAGCCTGAAGACCAATTTGCATACTTAAAGTCCTCTCTTTCTAGATTTGCACCAGTTTGTATTATATTGCAAGCTAAATAAATGTTTCACATCGTCTTCAACCCTTTCTGCTCCCTAAAGTTAGCCAGGCTCTGTGCATCCAAGTGATTTTCTATTATCTATATCCTATTTAAGAGATCACTTTCAAAACAATTAAAGGCTACAAAATCACACACAGGATAAGACTGCTTGAATCCTACTCGAGATTGCTTTACGAGTAAACTAATTTGTTCACAGTAGATTTTAAAACATTGAAGAGAAATTCTGCCTGAAAAGTATATAATATATTTGCATTTGTAACTGACTGTCTCTTCCATGTCAGACACAGATACAATTTAAGGTGATAAATACGAAACCAAATACAACAGTTATTTCTCAGTCTCTTGCTGCCTCCTAATTCACCAGTTACCACTCTACTGTAGCCACCTACCACGTCTTATCATTTTTCTAAATAATGAATTCCTTGAAACAGACTTATTTTGGGTATGCACTTCACCTAGGTTCACAAATGACACCTAAAAGCTGAGTCTCCTGAAATATCAAAAGATCATCTCTTAATGTGTTAAGAAAATAAATGAGTGGCCACATGATGTTACTTTGGACTAATGAAATTCCTTAGTATCTCTCTAGTTCGAGAAATCCAATTGTGAGGGGATGGGATAGACATTTCATTGCTCATAAACCGTGGAGAGTCTATTCTACTCGTTTATAACAAACATTACAACCAACTGCCACGCAATTTTTGTTGATCTATAGACCAAGCTCACAGCTTCCGACTGAACTGCACCATCCCTTCTAGAAAGGTATCCCGCTCTGATATAAAAAAGTGTAGGTGGCAGAGAATCCACCCCATGTATACTGCATTTCTAGACTGAACAGGAGGGGTTCATCTCATCCTTTTCTTCTCTGTAGGTTAGACAAATATTTTAAAGCATATGACTGTGATGTCTTCATAGTCAATGGATTAAGGCAGACACTTCCATTTGATTTGATTCATCCTAAACGTCTTCCAAAGACACTTAATTGCATCCTTTCTCCAAGGCTATAGAGAAGTGACAAATTTTGACTAAACTGAACTGAAATTCTACCCCAAATTAGGGCAGACTATTCCTTTCCAATATATAAATTATCAGACTATTTTACATAGGAGGTCTGTTAAATGTAACCTTTCATGTTCAGAAACATCTTTGCCTGGTTGGACAGCTATGACAGACCATTTTTCTTCCTACATTCCAAGTAATTTACACCCTGACTGGATCTAGTACTTCATGTTATAGAAATACAGACACACACAGAATAAATTCTACAAATGTCCATATATGATAAAGACACATACCCATCTCTTTAAAAGGTTAATAGAAGGATCTCTCCTAACCTATGACTTGGGCATACTGAATTTGTGAAGCTCCTTTCTACCCTCTAAGTATAATTCTTTGGATATTCTATCTGGATACCATATTGAAACACTGCTTTCATTAACATTACAATGGTATTGCAGTAACAAGCTTAAAATAAAGAAGCATTCAACAGATTTATCTGAAGAAATACATCATCTGAGATTAAAATCGAGACTGCAAGTGATAGAAACCCTCTTAATTATAAGCACAGGCCAGTTTCAGTGAGTGAGGTATGATGCAGCTCTCCCTTATGAGCTTCTTTCACTAGCTGCACTAGCATCTTGTTACCAACTACTGTAAACACAGAGCTGACTGCTGAGCTATCAAGTACATTGATTTATTTTAATATTTGTGTAATTGTTAAAGGCTCAAAACCAGGTTCAAGTGTGTTTTTAAAGAAAAGTGACATACAGTCAGAATCTGTAAACAAGAAAGTATATGCATAAATGCATACATTGATTTTCTGCTTCCTCAGTGAGCTTCAACACATGCACCATTTAACTTGAAGCGCAAAACAGGGAGAAGTGAAGAGCAGGACATCTCCTGCCCTTTCTAAAGCACAGCAATATCTATCAGCTGAAACATCAATCAGTTCTAAAGAGTCTTGACAAAATGAGCATGTCTTGATCGTTTACCATAAGGCACTGGCACTGCATTTGTCGTCTCCTATATGAAAGGTCAAAACTCACATGATAACACAGCTTACAAAATTGTATCTTGTAGCAGATACAGAAATTATACGATAAACAGCCACAATAAACACCTGCAGATGCTTCCTTTAATAATATGGATTATCTTACTGTTGATGTAGGGTATATTCTTTATTTAAGTGAAAGTATAGTAGTTGTGCCACTTTCACCTTGTTGTTATATGATTCAATCCTAGAGTAATTATGCTCTATTTTTACTAAATATATCACACCCTGTTTTGTTCATTTCAGTTAATAAGAAATCATTACAAAAATTACACCTAGGTACCAAAAAAGTCTGCAAGAGGTCAATATCAGGTTATTCAGTAGAATAAAAATTGAGAAAAACATGGAATTTTCCACACTAAAAAAATGGTTATTACAGTAATGCACTACAGCAGCAGTAGCTCAATCCGACAGCTTTCAAAAATCACTATAAAGCTATATTTGAACTGCCAGCCCTTGAAAAATTATTTAAGGAAATGAAAGAACTGGCCTATGCACTTGTGAATAATTTATCTCTAGGATTCCTGTTTCCTTGATAAAGAGAAATGATTAAAAAGACAACAGCAATAACAACAAGGGAGTGGCAAACAACTAACATGAAACTCGGCTCCTGTGGCTGCTTATTTTCAGTTTTGACATGGCTAAAGCAAGTGAACAAGGTATTAGAGCACTTGAGTGGCCACTAAAAGCACGCTGAAATGCTGAAACAAGGCAGCTCCAAGAAAAACACCTGCTCAAATACTTAGTTAGATACCCCATTTTCACATGGACACGCATGGCATTTACTTTCACCAAGCAATGCTGGTGATAAGCTTCCTGGGTCAGCTGGGTGGGACTAGCAGCTTATGAATTACAGCAGAGAAGAAAAGGAAGAAGGTTTAAGGTTCAGGATGGGAACCATTTGCCCAGACTTCATCGACCTATTGCACAACTCACTGCTGAGTTATATAATAATAAGCAGCAAGGCAGAAACAACTAGCTTGATAGCTGTAGTCACCAATACACACACCCAGGTCTGTAAAGTTTTTGTACTTCAGTTTGTACATAGGCAGTTTTTGGCAGCAAGTCTAGCAAGTCTTTAGGTAAAGGTTTTATTAATGGTTCACATCTAACTGTTACAAAACACAAGATTACACTACTGTCTTTTGTAGAACGAGCTCAGAGTAACTCCACTTACTTGCAGGAAAAAAAAAAAGGAAAAAAGCTAAACACTTTGTCATAAACTCCTACAGAAAGGTATCCCATAGGTGTATGCACCTTTCTTTCCTCCTTTCCTTTAGGAGTGCTCTTTGAGCTCATTTTGCTGGTGCAGGGCTGAGCTCTGCCAAGCGCTTATTTGCCTGGGTAAAGGACAAAACGCGGCGCGGGCGGAACGAGCGGCTCCCTCCGTGCGGAACGAGCGGCTCCCTCGGCACAGCGGGCGCTTTTGCGCTGGGCTGCACCTGCACGAACGGCCCTCGCAGACAGTTCAAGGCAGCTCTGAGCTCTCCTGAGCCCCAGCTGCTACTGTACAGCGCTGCAGCCGCCAACTCACCAGCACCACAACAGTTTCTGATATGGTCGGTATTTGCGGGGCTCAGGGGAGAGGATACCACACCAAGCCCTGAATAGAAAGTTCTCACGATGACGGGTTTCGCCTCCCCTCCCCTTTTGGGGGTCAGGGCCCTTACCTTGTGCCTGAACTCCCGCGCCACCCGCCGCTCCATGGTGGCTGCTCTGCTCTGGGACAGACCGCGCCCCGGCCGGGCACCGCCTTCCTCCTCCTCCTCCTCCTCCTCCTGCTTCCCGGTGCCGGCTCCAAGCTCTGCCCTTAGCGACCGACCCGGAGCCTTCTGCTTGCTTGAACCCCCGGAAAGGGCTCCCCCCACTACCCGGCATCACCAGGACTTTGAGGGGCGCCACCTCAACGTGCTGCTTTACAGTTGGTACCTCCCGTGGACAGAGCTCAACATCTTTTGCTGCTTAAGCATGAATGTCTCTAGATCTGCTATTTAAGAAAAGCTTGGAGATGTGTGACTTGACAGGCATCCTAACACCTGGAAGGATAGAAAAGAAGAATTGTTTTAGTGAATTGCATAGTCTCAATTATTTTTACTTTTATGTAAGCAAGATGAGTTCGGTTTATGATTGTTGGGTTTAAAACCTGACCTCACTTCCACTAGGTTTCTGTTTCAGACTAATCTTATTTAGACAATCTTATCCTGGGCTGGTTCTTTTTCCCACTTTTCTTAATCTAGTACAGGGTAACACAGTCCACTAAGGCTGGAAGAGAGCACAGGAACGCAGCTGGCCAGTATCCATGGCCCCATGGCAGTCACAGCTTTGTCCATATAACTCCAGCAAGAATTAATGCAACGAGTTTACATTTAAGCACATGTAGCTTACTCTACCCTCCTTCTGATAGGGTGGAAATGGATATGAATAAATAGAAAAGAATCATAAAAAAAAATCCAAATACAAAGCGGATTCCATTACATTATTTCTCTGTGGAAACCTTTAGAAATTGCTCCTACACCTTTTGCAAGATGGCTTTGCTGTACAGGGACATTTCAACGCTGCTCTTTCAAGAATGAAAAAGGCAAATGAATTTTAAACTTGTATTCAAATAATGACAAACTCTGTTTTCAGAGATCAAAACTTTCTCTTAGCAGAAATGCAACTCACACAAATGTTGTGTCTTCTGCCCAAGGTAACCTGTAGTGGCAGACAGTATTGAAAATCTATACTATCTAATCATTAGATACACAGCCATATAATGTCTTCTCTACCTATACCAAACAAAATTGTCCTGTATTTGATAGTGGAAAAAGGCTACGTGAAATATGTCAAATATGTGAAATGTAAAGGACACAGATAAAATAACAGGATTCCTTTAAATTTACACATAGGCTAAAATACTGTTGTATAAAAATCACTTCTGAAGTCATCAAAGGAGTAGATCTTTCATCAGCTGAAAGAGATTATAAATGTATCTGGAATCAAAAATACCTCCTCCTGTAGCAAAACACTGATCTGAAAACTGCTCTAGATCATGAGGTAGAGGGTATACCAGGGAAAGAGTAAAAGAACTCAATGGGCTGTTCATCTGCTCTGTTACAGGAATTCCTGTAGTCTTCTACACGCAAGCACAAAGCACACAAACTCACAAAGCTATCCCACACTCCAAAACAGCAAGCTTAATAATCAGTACCTTTGCACAATAGTTCTGAAATATATGATATCAAAAGTCAGTACAATTATGACAGCTTATTAGTTTTGTGTAATAAAATCCTTATTAGTGAGAAATCATAGTGCATCTAAATGAGCTTTAAACAGGTGCCAGACACTGTTTCCTGCTTGTGGCTTTAAGGGAAAATGGATAAAGTAGACAGCCCATTTACTAAGCAAAGAAATACGTTTAAATGTGTGTTGTGTAAACTGATACCTGTTGCTCTTGATCTACTTTCTCTACTTCCATTGATGCAATCTGGATCAGAGAAGGCATACCAAAGCCAAGAGCACAGCGTGCCCGAGTAGATGGGCTCGGCCATGGGCTGAGGATAGTGCACATTTCTTAAAACAAAAGAAAAATGTATAGTATTATTTATAAAAGGGCTATGCTAAAGTTAAAGAACCCCCTTTCTGCCTCCCCTTCCCTTCTCTCACTCCAACGGCTTCAGCATTGACGGGCGGCACTGCATTCATTCTGAAAACACCATTGGTTTTCCACCATTTCATTAGGAATGAAACACTTCTTGCAGCAAAGAAACACAATCCACAGGGACAAATTACAAAGGCAGAAAAGGGATCTTTTTAATGACTTACTGTTAACAGACTTCCCAAAGAAGTTAAAAGGGGCCCTTTTCATCCGAGACAGTTTCTCACCTGGTACGGGGCAGCTTCTAAAGCTCCTGTTATAGGATCCGCAAACGTGAGGAAAGATAGGGAGAGGCGGCAGCAGATGGGAGAGGGAGCAGGACGGAGGGGGAAATAAATAACAGACGAGTGAGAAAATGGAAAGAAAAAAGTAAAGTCATTAAATCATTAAAAAGTCACTAAATCATTTTTTAAAAAGTGAAGGTGGAAGAGGGTCCAAAGAGAGCTCCAAACACAAGGGTGTGAATTTGTGGTAAGGAGGAGAAGGGGAAAGGGTTCCCAGAAGCTGTGACCCTCACGGCTACGCCTTAGGCGCACGCTCTCCTGTGCCCCCATCCTGCCCTTTTCATTATTCCCGTTTCAACTTGTGCTTCTTTTCCAGGCGTGCGGCCCCGACGAGAGCCCGCCCAGCACGAGGCCGCCTGCAGCGACCCCAGGCTGCGCCCCTGAGCGCGGCAACGTCCACGGGGAGGCTCCGCCTGCCGCCGTCGCGCCACGGCAGCCTCAGGACGGTGGGAAACGGCGGAAAACGGAGAAAACGTTCCCCAAACGTGCGCGGAGGCGCCGCCCCGCCGCGCTGCCCGCCACCTGCCGCCGAGATGGCGGGCGGGGCGGCGCAGAGCCCGCCTGCCGGGCGGGGCGCGCAGGTAGCAGCCGCCGTGGCCGCCGCAGCCGCAGCCGGAGCCGTCGCCGCCCGCATGGAGCTGCGGCTGCTCCTCGGGGCGCTGCTCTGCGCCGCCCTGCGGCCCGGTGAGCCCCGCGCGCGGCACCGCGCCGGCTGGAGGGGGCCCTGCCTTCCCCCCTGCCCGCGCTAACCTCTCGCCTTCTCTTTCAGCGCCGTCCCCGTGGGGCGCCCGGGCGCTGCTCGACGGCCACGAACCACGGACACAGGGGACGCAGGTAGGGCCGCGCGTGGGGGGACGAGCACGAGATGGCGGCCGGCGGCCTTTGCGCACGTGGTGGCAGCGCCCGCCTTTTCCCGCGCGGCCCGAGGCGTCGCCTGAGGCGATGCCTGCGCTATTCCCGTTTCCATCCTTAAAAACACCTTTCCGAGGTGCCTCGCTTGAAGCCCGTCATTCCCGTGACAGTTTTGTCGTTTCTGACGCCCTAGGGCCAGTCCTGGCAGCATCACTTGGGTTTTGTAGTGGTGCTGCGGAGCGAGGCCTGGCTGGGGGCTCCTGGCACAGCCGAGGTGCCAGAGTGGCTGGGGGAGAAATGGCCCCACTTAGATATCAAAATATTGTGTAAAAAGGCCTGACCGTGAGGGAAACAAAGGCCCACCGTAACAGAAACTGCTGGACTTTTCTCTCAAAGCAGGAGAGGTGATGGCGGCAGCTTGTTTGCAGCCTGGCACCAGCTTCT
>JAUBOD010000351.1:2337962-2360655 GCA_032353885.1 Nothura maculosa | reverse complement strand
CGCCAGAGCGGGAAGGTTGGACTAGATGATCTCTAGAGGTCCCTTCCAACCTTGTAGATTCTGTGATTCTGTGAAGCCTTTACTCTTGTGGCTCATTGTTGATATGAGTTACTAGAGGACGAGTTGTATTTGTTTTAGAGGCATTTTTAAATTTTCTTGTTTCAATAAAATAAATGCTCACCCACTCTCCATATATTCTGGAACATGTGAAATTTTTTTACATTTTTTAATGTTGCTTTTAGTTAACCTTTTAAAGGTTAACCTTAAAGTTAACCTTTAAAAAGTGCCTCTGTACGTAATCCTCATACTTAGTAAGTATGACTGGAGTGTTACTGCTGTGATCATTTGTCTGTGGTTGGTATCACTATAACTGGTCAAACATTTTTCAGCATTTGCCAACATGGATCTTTCCAATGCACTTTCCATCCTTGCCCATCGATGTGCACGGCCTACGGGGATCGACATTACAGGACGTTTGATGGACTCGCGTTTGACTTCGTTGGAGCTTGTAAGGTCTATCTGGTTAAGGTGAGGCTTTTTTAAAGCTCCTGTAAAACTGGATTTATAAATTAGAGAAAATTTCTAAAACTAAATCTCTTAAAAGAATTGTTGCTACTTGTATTTTAATCCTTATTTATTATCACTCAAATAATAGATATAATGTTCCAAAAAATTTCATTTGATTCTGTGCGCAGTAACAGTGGTTTTGATTTAAAAGCATGAGCAGGAGAAGAGAAAGCTTGCATGCAAATTGATGGAAATAACTAAGGCAAACCTTGAATTTGCAGTTTGATATGCAGTGTACAATCCACTACGCCTACTACATGTTTCCTGTCTGTACATATACCAAGCTTTACATAATATTTTTAAGCTTTAATGTTCCTTAGGCCTTGAACTGTGCATAACATTATTATGCATAATGAACCAAGCATAACATATTGATGTTTCTGCTGATTGTATTATACATCTGTATATACACACACAAATATATATATAAATAATATACAAATTTATTCATTTATTATTATTTAACTGTGGCTATTTTATTGCTTTCTCTGCAGGGCACTTCTTCAACCAGCTTCTCAGTTATTACAGAAAATATTAACTGCTTTAGTACTGGAATCATTTGTAGAAAATATCTTTCCATTAATGTTGGAAAATCTTTTTTAATATTTGATGACGATACTGGGAATCCAGTAAGTTTCATTCCTTAACACTTCTTAAAGTGTAACAAATCTACTTTAGCAGAGGTGGAAAGGAGGAAGAGGAGTTTTTGTTCATTGGTAAAAAAAAAAAATAAAAAAAATCATGCCACTTCAGTTGCAGAGGCACAAGTTCACTGGAAACCGTAGACAAAATCTAGGGTATATTTCATGAAAATAGTAAATGAGATGGTCTTATTTCTTCTGTTTCACCTTGATGTGTCTAAGGAAAATCTGGGCATTTTTAAGCCAGTGGGAGTTTTGCTCTAAATTGCACCGCAACTAAGAGTTTTGTCTGTTCTGGGATTATATAGCTCTATAGGAGGAATGTTCCTACACAGTTTCAAAAAATAAACTGCAGTTTCTGGTGTGCTTTAAAGTGTCAGTTTCACTTTTGTTATTTTTGGCCAAACTGCAAACTATTACTGTAAATATTTAGTATTTATAACATTAGTTTAAATAATACTGTTTATGATTTATAAGTCAACTGTGCAAAGAAAATTTTGCTCCTCTGTCTGTTAAATCAGACATCTTCATCCTTGCTATAAATAATTCAGAGTCTCAGTACATTTAGACTTTCTGAATGTAATGTTATATCATTAAGTGAAAATCTTATCTAGGAACTTTACAACTAATTTTGTGCCTCCCTGTTGAACCATTGATGTTTTAATCTTCATTCCAGTTGCCACTACGCATTCTATAAATTAGATATAAAATCAATTTGTAAAATGAAGGCAATTCATAAAAAATCAACACTGTTCATACTCAAGACCCAGGCTACTTTTTTTAAACATGTGTTCCTGTAGGGCACTGTCAATGTTTGGGATTTCTGTATGGGAACTATTCAGGTCATTCATTTTACTAACATTTTTCCTTTCCTAGCAAGTGAACATTTTGTAAAGAAACTACTTGCATTGTAAGCTGCTTTGGTTTGTTTTGAATAGAGCTCATCCAGTTACATAGACAAACTACAGAAATTACAAGTTTGGAAAGCTGGATTTTTTACTGTTGTTCATTTTCCTGATGAGCACGTCACTGTCCTATGGGACCAGAGAACGACAGTTCATGTACAGATGGGTCCTCAGTGGCAGGTAAGTGGAAATCAATGTACTTCATGCCATTTATATAAGATAATTATGTAGGTCTTATTAAGTATATATGTTATATAACTGTGTCAGGAGTCACTTAGGAACTCAGTGGCAGAGTCAAGGAGAGTAACATTCGACTACCTTGTATCATTTGGAGTAGTCGCATATAGTAAGAGCTACATTCTCCTTCAGTTCAGTGACTATATGTGACTGGAGTGGGTATTTTATTAAAATATCAAAAGTACATAGCCAGCAAAACACTTCCAATCAAATATGACAAATTTACAATGAAGCAACTTCTTTTTTTCAGGGTGAATTGACTGGATTATGTGGAAATTTTGATTTGAAAACTGTAAATGAGTTGAGAACTCCAGATAATTTTGAATTAACAAACTCACAAGAGTTTGGGAATAGCTGGACAGCTGTAGAGGTACGTAGTAACAAGAATGTAACTGCTTGTAGATGGGAGCTCTTACTTAATTCCTGAAAGTCCTAGTGAGGACTTTGCAGTATCTGTAGTCCTGCAGTATCAGAACTAATTGCAGTCTCTGTGGTTCTTGTATCAAATCCATTAAGCAGAAGAACAAAATACTCATTTTCTTTCTATATAGTTCTGCAGTGTACAGAGAAATGTTGTGCAATCTTCTGATACTCTCTTTCTGGTTAAGTGTGTTGACAGCTCTGACATTCGAAATCCATGCAGTTTGTATCCACTCAGAGAGCCATTTGCCAAGAAGGAATGTGGAATATTGTTAAGTGAAGCATTTGAAGCTTGCCATCCAGTGGTGAGTTGTGATGACAAATAGATGTAAAAGCCTGAATGTAGATCACTGGAGAAGAGCTCACATAACCTTAATCTTGTTTTTCTAATGGGATAATTTTAACTCTCATAGCAAAACAGAACACACGAAAGCCTAATTCATATCTGCTTCTAATTCTAATCTAATTCTGGTTCTAGAAAGTGAATATTTAACTGAGTTTGTCATAAAGACTTAGCTAATTGAGGCAGAAAGGCATCTGTTAGTGCCGCCTTACCCTGCTTTGGCACTTTACATTCTACGCTTCAGTTAATCCCATTAGCCCTTTATGATTTATGGAAACAGAACTATACTCATTTTGTGTTAGCTCCTTTTTTCCTGCCGCGTTTACATAATCATAACCATTTGCCTTATTTTTATCAAAAATATAATATAGCAGGCACATTTTCTAAGCATATTTAAATCATTTCGCAGCTTCTAGGCTGTATCAGATGTGAAGAGCTTGTTACTAGAAAAGTAAATGGCTGCAGCTCATTCAGGCAGTCACTCTGAATGGAAGGGAAATAAATGGGCCATGCAACTTGTTCTGACAGGCAACAGGCTCAGGCTCAGTTGGAGAATGAGGGGACTGATTTCTAGAGCAAGGCATTATACAGGAAATGGCATATACCAAAATGTTCAGGTATTGAGACTGTGCATGTTTTTTAAAGATTGAGTGTCAGACTGGCTGCTAGGGAGAAGGAAGATTTCTTGTGAAAGACAACTGAAAGTCTTATAGAGAAGTTTCATGTAATATTATTTTGGAGCAAAATGGAAGTGGACATGTAGCTTGTACTAATGTACTGCTGGTTTAGTCTGGTGCCTAAGGCAGGGACCAAGTTCCTTCTGACTTCTGAGTATTATTCAAAAGTTCCTTCTAAGTTTGCAAGTATTATTCGAGTATAAATCCATGTAATTATTCAGTAAAGCAAATTAATTAATCTTTAACTTTCTTAACACTTACAAGGTGTATTTATTTGTGTTTATGTGGAGGTTCTCTTACTATTTCATAAGCTTCTGTAGGGTTCTGTGTAGCTTAGTAAGGTTTAAACATTACAGAACTGTGCAAGTCATAAGCTTCGGGGAACATCTTAGCATGTTTCTGCTGGGTCATTGATTTGACTGAAGAGCTGAATACTATAGAAGATTTTTTGATATTCTTTTAGTTAACTGTTCTCTCTATGTTTCAAGTGAACATAGAAAGCAAAACCTTTAATACTTAGAGGTCATATATGCTGAATTCTGTAAGACTTATAGCTCTGTATTGTAATGACTGTGCGCCAGTGACTATATGAATAGTTTTTGATTAGTGATGTTTGTGTTTCCAGATCGATGTCACCTGGTTTTACTCAAATTGCTTAGAAGATACGTGTGGTTGTAGCCAAGGAGGGGACTGTGAGTGTTTCTGCACAAGCGTGTCGGCGTACGCGCACCAGTGCTGCCAGCACGGAGTGACTGTGGACTGGAGGTCACCTAGAGTGTGTCGTAAGTTTATTTAACCAGCATTTTCAGTGGCTGCCACTGTATATCAGGCCCAGACTGCAAATCTCAAGCCCACTGGGTTGCCTGAGCCCAGGGCTTTAAGCCTTAAGACACAGTTGCAGAAGGACTTGAGCAACTGCTGATGGGAAGGAAGATGCTATGTTGCATTTGGAACAGTTGGATTAGAAGTTATTTTCATACTTGTGGGTGCTATGCTTTTGTCATTGTTTTGTATCCTTTCATGTGAATAAAAATATCATGTTCTGTTCTAACTTTGCAGTGGCACAGAGAGTCCATATAATGTGTTCAGAGTCACACTGGAAATTTGTAGCAGAACAACAGGGTTGCAAACAATTTTTGATAGCAGTTATGTGTCTGTGTTTTAATGTCAGCATGCAAAGACAGCAAAGCTTAATTTTAGCCACTAGAGGTCACAAAAAGACAAGCTTTTATATATTAGACATAGGTATAGAGATACATATATATGCATGTGTGTGGATGTCTTAGTAAGTATAGCTAAAGAAAAACACTTTATTAAAATTAGTATTTAAATCAGTAAAAAAAATTTAGAATTAAATTTAAATTTAAATCAGTATTTTATTTAAAATAATAAAGTAAATGTTTGGCAAATTAATAATGAATAAATGAATAAACGTGTGTGTATCATCCAACTTGGCCAACTTGAGCAGTAAGTGGTAATGGAAAACCTGCTTAGCTGTCTTTTTCAGTGCTTCAAAACACCTGCAACTAAATTTCTTTTTTGTCTTTTTTTTAGCCTATGACTGTGAGTATTTCAACAAAGGTAAGTCTGAAAGAAGCTGATGAGACATCAACAGAATCTTTATGTTCTGCATATAATTTTTAATACTTTGTATAAAAATGTGTTGATGCAAATGATAATCTTATTTAAATAACCAAGATTCCATGTTACTGGCTTATTTTGCTTTTCTAAAGGCTTTTAATTTCTTGACCTTTTTAATTTTGGTCATGGGCTTTTCTCACTAATATAAAATTAATTCAGTTTCCTTTTATGGGTCATGAATCAATAAATGATTAAAAGAATATTCAACCCGGTCATAGTAGTGACACATCTGGCTTAAGGAATATTGCACTCCGGTGTTGATGCTGATGGTTCTGTTAAGCCAGTTATGTTTTCCTGTGCAGCCCCTGGAGGGAGCTGGTTGTAAATTATATGTCGACTTTTTCACATTGGGAAAGGCGTATTTATTTAGGTATACCCACCTTGCTTTAATATCTAAGTGATAACCATTACAGCTGCATAAGAATGAATTTCGGAGAGAGGTGCCAAACTGGTCCACAGTGGGTAAAACTGTGGTAAACTGGTCCAAGGTTGAGTAAAATTTAAGTCATTTAATCTGCCCTTGACTCTGTATTGCTGTGGTAACACTGCAGTCAGTATTCAGACTTTATTAAAATTCGGGTTAGTTTAAAGTTATTGAGAGTGTCTACATACTTAAATGTAGCATGGATATTACCTTATAAACCAATCTATTTTGAATAATGATTAGGGCTTCTACTATTTTTTAGCTGTTTTTGTCAAACTTGTTAGGAGCAGTGTGTGTAGATAAGTGATGTGTGATATTTTGATCTTGTATTTGACTCTGGCAGCAGCTCACCCCAGGAGGAGTCTCTGAGAGAGAATGAATCCAAGTTTGAAGAGACTCGTGTACCATATGTCAAGTCTAGAATATGTGCCCAAGAAATTTACCATCTTTGGTGTATAAATTTTTGAAAAGATTTTAATTGGGATTAAGTTGCTTATATAGTCAGTCTTAAACCTTTATTAAAAAAAAAGCACAATTGAATGTAAGAGATTACTGTAATGTTACTTTCTCTTTTTGGATTCTTTTGTTTTGTTAATAAAATACAGCCTGACGCTAGGTAATCTCACTACAGTTTCAACAGATTAAAGTTAGGTATTAAGAAGTAAACTTTTGAAGTGTAGTATTAGTTTGACTTAATATTGAATTCTCACTGGCAGAAATTAGTCTGCAGAATAGGGAGTTGTGCATGTGCATTACCATGAAATTAGCATAGTTATCTAGCTCATCTGTTTTCAACATAGGATATTTCAGACCAGTGGAGCAAAAAGTCATTGCAAGGCTGAAGACTTTCTTCTCTACCTTGAATACAGAGGCACAGACAAAAATTAGTTAGGTTTGGAGACAGCTAAGAAGCTGCCTTAGACTTTCTCGGAGTCACTTTGTCATAAATTGCAAGCCAAGTATTTCCAATCTGATGTAAGCCAGAAGGAGAAGCCTTTTTTATGGGGAGGGAAAAATTTTCTGCTGGTAGTTATGGTTTCTCGTGTTTTGCTGGGGTCTGAAATCTAAGACTTTTAATGTACAAAATCATATCCAGAACAAAAGATTTTAAAGTAGTTTTTAGATATTTTCCACCTTCCTGTGTCCTTCTGCTTGGCCCAAAGCTGGCATGGGCTTGTGTCCTAAAGGGACTGCTTGTTCATGCCATCAGAACACAAAACTTCCTGAAGTCCAGCCCTGCTGCGGATTTCCAGACTGACAATGACCTTTCAGACTAGGGAGAGCTGCAAAAATATGAAAAGCTGAAAAATTTCTTTATGACCCACTTCTCCAGCCTTATGTATGCTGCAGTATTGCACTACTTGCAGATTTTTTTTTTATGCCTACAAACTTATTCCATTAAAAATTCTTCACATTTTGGACATTAATAAAAACAGTTTTAAATAATAGTAAGAAGTGAATATTCAGATCAAGCACACAAATAAGCAATTTAAAGACATCCTAAGATATTTTTTATAACTCTGTTTACTTACAGATCAAATTGCTTGGGTATCTGTCCAAGGGAAATTCAGAGGGCTCAGCTAACTTTATGAAATGACTATGAAACCCAAGTGCATCATAAGCAGGGAGGAAAAGGAGAAGCTTACCATGAATCTTGTGAATTGAAACTAGATATTTGGCACAATTTTCAGAACAGGAGTTTTCTAAAAGAGTTTGGCTTTATTCTAGTTGTCATTGCAGTTTAGTGCATGGTACCTAAAATTCTTGTCTCCTTATACGTGTTGTCATAATATTTAGAGCTCATACATTTGTGGCATTTGACATAAAAGGTAATTTTGATTTTTTTTTTTTTTTTTTTCTCAACAGCTCTGGGAAAAGGCCCCTACAAACTGGTCAGCTATTTGGATGGAGAATTTGCAGTGGCAGTGAAACTGGTGAATGGTTTTGTTTTCCCAGTGAGAGCAGAAGATTCTGTTGCTGGACATGCAGTGAGCTTTATGCTGACTTCAGGACTTTATAAACCCAGAGCACATGGTAAAGTTACTGTAGCCTAGAAGCTTAAGTAGGATAGAACATATTCTGCTCTTGGATACAAGTCTTTATCTGGGTATAGACCTGGGCCAAATAATAAAAAAAACCCTTTTCTGTACATTTGTCAGATGGTTCTGAAGCTTGAAGGTGTCTGCCTAGACTTCCATTTGCGTCTCTCTCCCTTCCTCAAGAAAACTCTCAAAGCACAGAAATTAGCATTGTAGCCCTTTTACTCCAGATAAGTTTTGTCCCCTCCACCTTTCCCATGGCTGAGCTAGATGGTGGAGAAGAAAGAGAGAAGAATGACACAAAAAGCGTGTTCTCTAACCTGTGCTGTTCACCACCATCATTTAATCTCTGCTGGCCTGTGCAGGGATAGAGCCACTGGCTCTAATCTGAGCTGCTTAATGGTATGTGCTACAAATACATCTCCTTCAAGTCCTAACCAAGGTTTCCATTTGAGGAATGTGTAGCTTATTCAACAAACAAAAGTCTTGTCTCCCTTCAGATAGGTGCAGAAGGCTTACAGTAATACTTCCAGCACGTTGTAACATTGATTATGTGCATACCAAATTTTACTACCCATAGAGCACTTGAGTTTCAATACAGTTTTACAGCCCAGAGAGTCTCCTGCTCAAGTCTTTGGACAGCCTGTCCTTGTGTGGTTGAAAAAAATGATATGAGCTAGCTGCAAAATGGTAGGGATTTGGTCCATGATGTTATTGTCTTTTTACACAAGAACGTGTGTAACAGAATATCCAGAGCCAGATTTCTTTTATTAGTCATAGTTTTGAGACACTTGTACATTGCATTCACTTCAGGTTTGGAAAGGGAAGGTTGGTTTTCCAGTTCTAGTCCCACACAGAGTCTCTCTGAGTTTAATCTGGCAAGTGGGGTTTCTGCCACACAGTCCACTTTAAGAGGATGACATTTCATCATCTGGCCGTAGAGGAATTTGTAAAATCAATGCAGCATTTATCATGTCCATGGTTTTATATATCTCTTATATATCTATGTACCTGTTGTTTTGTATGTTAACCCAAATACTAAAAATTTAATTTTATTTTACCTCAGAAAGATGAAAGCTTTTTCTTAGTTTCGGACAAATCTTAGAATATGGGAATCTTAGAATATCTGCGTTACTGTATTAGTTGGCTAGATGGCAGGTGCTAAAAATTGTCCAAGTAAAAGTATTTATGCTGAGAAAACAGAAAAATATTGAACAAAAATATGCTGCAATATCTATTTAGTAGAGATTTTGTTCTGTGTATTTTTTTTAAGAAATGCTATCCAGGCCCAGGGGGCATAGTTGATTTTTTACAGTAGTTTGATGGCTATTTTAAATAGAATAGCAGAGTTTGCAGCAAACTGAAAGGAGGAATTCTGTGAGCAACAGATGCCTGCAACAGGCTCAAGACCTGCCAAGCTGCAATTGATCCTACAAGGGCTTGCTTGAAATCAACAGTACAGTTTTAAGGGTAACATATCATGTGGGTACATTTGCCAGAAAAGAGACCATGCTGTTAAAGTTCTTCAGGAAAGAGCTATCAAACGAACTGCTTAGAAATGGAAAGCTGTAAACTGATTGCAAGATACATTTTTTTTTTTTTTGTAATTTAATTTTAAAGAAAGGATAATTTCTTAAAGTATAAATTCCTGATGCCAAATGTGATAAAGCTAGTTATAGAATCATAGAATCATAGAATGCTTAAGGTTGGAAGGGACCTTAGAGGTCATCTAGTCCAAACCCCTGCACACGCAGGGTCACCTAGAGCACATGGCTCAGGGCTGCATCCAGCCTCTCTGGGCAGCCTGTTCCAGGGCTCTGTCACCCTCACAGTGAGGAAATGCTTCCTGAAGTTCCTGTGAAGGTTAATCGAATTGCATAATGAAAGTTGTAATTTGAAGTTTTGCTTGCCTGCTAGGCCATATTTCCTCATTCTCTTCTAGGCAAATGTCTTAATATACTGTCAATACGGTTGAAATTAGCACGGCATTTAGAAAGTTAAATATACAGCTTGTCAGTGAAACCATTAGAATGTAGCATTCTGAACTTCTTATACAATGTATTTATTTAGAAGATTAAGATTGGACTATTTTTTGATAATGCCAGTGCCAGTTTTCATTGTTCGTGCTGCTAGTATCAGCAGTGTTGTATCAAGGAGAGCCTACCTCATCGTGACTATTTCAGAGAGTCAGTGAGTTCTTTGTATTTTTTCAGATTCCAACTTGGTTTCATTCGAAACAGCGGAGAGACCAAATTATTTTCTACAATTGGCTTCCAATAATTCTCTCGTTCTTTCCAAATGGGAAAAAAGTGAAGAGTTTCACAACAAATCTACCTTTGCCATTCACAAAAATACATGGATTTCAGGATACAGTTCCTTTGAGTCATTTTCGAAGCCAGGATACTTCATCCACATTTCAGCCTCTTCAGTTGAACTTCTGAAGTACCATCATAAAGAGGAGTTCAGACTGTCTACCCTTTTTAAACTTGTAGGTAGGTAATTAAACAGGTATTTTATGAACAGCAGTTTGCTCTCAGTGAAAAGATAAGCTACATTGTATTGATTTTTTCAGAGCTGGATTACTTGCCTCTCCTCCAAAGTAATTGTGAGCAGTCCATAATCTGTGACAGGCAGCCTCAAAACCCTTTTCTGAACTACGTAGTCAGAGGGATTCTGTTTTCATGTTTGCAAAGTAGTGTTTTGTGGACAGTATTGGCTGTGAGGAAGTTCTTACAGTGTAGGACATTAATGCTGACAAATAATGGATTCATGAAGGGACCTGAGAGGAAGTGAATACGTATCTGAGAGAGTGAGGAGAAAACCTGTTCTCCTTCTTTCCCCTTGGATCACTGGATTCTCACTTCAAGCTTGATTATTCCATTTCTGAGAGGTCGTGCCATCCAGCGTGATGGGGACTGCTTGTAGATTACACCTCTCACACCTCATGTTTCTGCTGAAAAAGACCTTGACCTGTATCCACATGGCCGCTCACGGCCTGCTGCAGTATCACACTTCAGTGTTTCAGGTGCCAGATAAATGGGGATGCTGACCTCTTACTGAGGATCTGTGTGTCCTTTCTCTGGACAGTTGGACAGCTAAGGACTGTTGTATACACAGTGCAGACTGCCAGGAGACAGTCCTTAAGCACCTGAAAGATTCCTGTTTCCATACCAGTAGTTATATTCCATGGAGTCATAAGAGAGAGAAATATAGGAGATATGAAGCCTTTTAAGGGTATGGATCTAGAAATTGCTTCTAGAGCAACTAATGGCAAACAACACCCATCGAAATAGTCCACTAGTTCATCATTTCTTTCTTCTCTTTTGGATTAGTAAGGAAAAGTAACAGAATAATGGTTTTAACTTAACCTTAAGTATTTGGGAGTTATCTGCTAAAATGAAGGTGTCATATAGAGTAAGATGTTTCAATCGACTATAAAATACAGGAGATGATTCATTGCATTGATGCATCAGTTATGTCAAACACATTTATATGTTATTTGTGTTTCTCAGTGACACTTGCTACTTAATGAATCCACTGGCCTCTGCGTGGTGTTTTAAATTTCCAAAATCACTACAAGATGTTTACTATTTACTATGAAATCTGTATTATTTATATATAGGAAGGCTTTTCATTGTGCTGTACTTTCAAATGCACTGCTAATTCATTATTAGGGTAACAGAAGTAAAAGAAAGAAAGAAATTAAAATATTGTAACAAATGAAGCATCACCTGGCCATCTTTTACAGTCACTGTTATGAATCACTAGCACAGAGAAATCTGGAACAGGCACTGACTTCTATGACAGAAGAGGCCAACTGTGCCTCATGGAGCTTCATGTTATCAAAACACTGAATTAAAGTGTTAATGGTGGCATTGTGAATCTGCCGATGTTTTGCGGTGCATTATGAGGACAGCCTAATGCAGCTGTTGAGTGGCACGCTCCAACTTCAGAAAAATGATAGATTTTGTCATTGCCAAATGCCTGTTGCCTCTTGACAAATGCTTGTAATCCCCGAGCTGCTGAGGTTTGAACAGCCGAAGTCAGAGCCGATGCCATTACCAGGGTGTTCGAACAGCATTTCAAGCGAAGACTTTTTTTTTTTTTGGACATAAAAATATCTCTCTGGTCTTTTATCTTTGAAGGAAGAATGAAGAAGGTTAAAACATGTTCTAATTCTCAGCGGCCATCCATTAACACAGAGTGGTCTGTCTTTTAGTGTGAAGTCTTTGCCTTCCAGTCATTATACCCAAAAATCCTGCCTATGCCAATGGAAAACTAAAACAATTTACCTCAGCAAGTGGGATCAGATCAAATGCTCAAGAGGCATTTCATTAATCACCACATCCGAGGGCTTGAGTTTCAGAGTTTTATAAGCAGAGAAACACAGGGCTTGAATCTTTCTCCAGTGTACTTTCACAGGGCCCAGCCTGCTGATATAGGGTAATTACATGGTCTAAAAATACGGCAGCATTTGTTTAAGTTAATGGAAAAGTTACACCAGCCCCAGAGTGCCCAGGCAAAAGCAGATTGAGTTTCCTGCTGACTATTGTAAATGCTTTGCATATCAGATCAGAAACTCTTGAACCGGGAACAGCTATTCCTGCGGAATCAGAGGATAGATATCGGGAGCAGAATAATAGCCCCAGTAAATCCCCTTGGCCAGAAAGCTCCTCATGAGGCTTCTTCGTGCTCTGTGACGCACATGCAAAAGGAAGAATTTTAAATGACCTGATCACCACAGCAATAGATACATGTTTGTTTAAAGTCAGATGACGAGTCACTTTTTCCACTTTCAGAGCAAGAAATGCAGTCATATTGAAATACACTGACTATAAATTACACAGATATGATGGGCTAATACTGCAAGAATTTTCCATGAATAGTCACTTCAGGTTTTAAATTGTTTTTCTTATGTGCAGATTAGTTTGCTGTCCTGTTGCTACAAATGTTTGTTATATTTGTTACAAATACTTCATGATAGAAATTGAATATCTGGGGTACACATGTTCACAAGGAAATACACTTTGTGCAGGATTTCTTTCCAGCATTGCATAGGTTTACATGCAGTCAAGAAAGGATATACTGAGTCACAGATAATTACAGAGATTAAATACCATGTGAGAGCAATTAATGAGTATTTGAAATAATTGGGAAATTAGTGAAAGTAGACAACTGATGATTTTTTCAAGAATTTGGTGGCAGTTTTCTGTATTTCTGTTTTTAATAATGGGCTCCAGCTAGCTACTTTTTACCCTTCATAGAATCACTATAATGTGCCTTTTTATCATCATCACAATTTAATTTTATATATATTATAAAAAAAGCAAAAAGGGACTTGCCTTAAAGGCTGTGTAAATTCTGTGGCAGAGTTCTTAAAAATGTTAGTTATATGGTTTAATAACTAATTGGCTATAATAGAAGGCCTGTGCTACTGAGAATTTTATGTTATTTAGCAGAATGTTTCTACTGAAGTAAAAATTTAATGTTTCAATTTTATATGCAGAAAATATATATACAGTTCTCAGAGATAATTCGTCAGGGTTTGCATCTGATATAGGACTTTTCTGATTGATTTTAATGCGTGAATGTTAATTACTTGGAACAAATTCAGGCATAAAAATATTATAAAGGTGAAAATGAAATTGATTTTTATGAAAACTTTTTTTTAGAGAGGCATCTTTCATGTTTAGAGAGGTTTATTGCTGTTCTAATTGACCAATTTAACTTAGTTTAGTTGTACTCATTTCCCTCAGTAGAATTCATGTGTTAAAATGTCACATTTTGCTTGGATTGGGTTCCTCTCGAGTTTCATTTAAGCTCTCCTGCTTCCCAGTCTGAGTGATCATGACATGGGGCCTGGTCCTAGATAATGCTGAGCAGCTGCTGGATACCTGCAAATCCCGGCTATGTCACTACACACATCTGCTCAGCAGCTCTTGCAGTCACACTGAAGTTGCTGTCACACTGAAATGTCTTTCCAGCTTTTACCACAAACACAAACTTTTGACTCTCTTTTATTGTGTGAATGAATAGGAGAATAATTAGTTGTGTCAGCAAAGGTATGATCATCTAACATCGTCCTGGGAACACAAAGGAAAAGTGTTTAGATAAATCCATGTTGCTTTTGGCAGTGTTTGGGCTGGGTCTGGAATTTATTTTTTTCAGTAATGCTTGCATCTATTTCTCATTGCAGAAACTTCAAGTCATGAGCAGAGTTGGCTGGTAGAGTGTATGTGTAAGTGGCTAGATAGGATTTCATGTTTCTAAACTTATAACTGAGAAGGGAGGTAATCTAAGTTCCTAAGCAGTGTCTTGCTGCTGTTATAAATAGAGATCATTCTAAAGTGAATTTTATCCTGCTAAAATCTTGGAAATTTCTAGGAAAAACAGCAAAAATGTCACATAAACATGAAAAGTACTCCATTTTTTCATGATTTTTTCATGATTTTTCAGTCAACTACAATGCTTGATTTGAATTTTAATTTTTTTGAGTGAAGCCTTTTTTTCTTTAAAGTGGATAGTTCAGATAATATGATATTTTAAGTATAACTTGTAAATACAACTATTTGATAGATTCAATAGAGTTCATGTTTGAGGATTTTTTTTTTAAGCAAACAGATTTTTTTGAATATGGCATGTAAAAAATTATCATATTATGTAGATTCTGTCAGTTATTCTGTCAGATCTTGTCCTTGGGAGGTAAAATAAAAGAAAGGGCAAGAGAGGAGCTGTAAACAGTAGAAATGTTAACAAAAGAAAGCAGCTAAGCTGGTAAGAAATGTTGCTGTGGCACAACAAAACACTGCAGTTTCTTAGTGATAAAAAATAAAGTCTTCATTTGACCGTAGTAACTGGTCTTGTTTACCACAGGGTTAATTTTGAAATACATGAAGAATGAAAATTATAAGTTGTAGGGAAGAAAAGGCTTCTCTGATGCCTGAGCAAGCGACAAAGCCAAGCACAGGGCCGGGCAGGAGCCTTGTAGTGTCTTTGTGCTTGGCGAGATCTAATCCTGCATCTCTAGAGCCACTTTCTGCTCCTCTTAGGTAAGGGCAGTTTGGGTTCATTTGGCAGGCGGACTGGAACGACCGTCATGCAGGGCATAATTTACCATTTTGTTAAGGATTTGCCCTGTCACTGAGGAGAAGACAAACGCCGATAGATTTCAGCAGGAGACACACGGCTTTTCCCGACTGCCGTGACGAATCCTGGTGAGGAACACATGCTCCGGGCAGGCAGCTTGACTCGGGGCCTGCAAAGCAAGCATCATTCCTGGCTTGTGAGGGAAACGGGCTGCTGTGCCGTGCACTGCGAGCTCCTCTTACGGCTGGCTGCCAGAGGAGTTAAAGTATTAAAAAAATGGGAAGCGTGAAATGGAGAAGGCGTTTGGTGAAGTCCGCAGTTTCTGAGCTAAAGTCTTCTCTGTCGTGGAGTAAAGTACAGCAGGAACAGTAAAGCTGAGATTTGTCTGGTGTTGCAGTTAGCCTGAAACCAGTACAGAGTGTGGAAAGAATATTCCCACCAGTCTAAGGGAAGGAAGCTCTTCTAGCTGGAGCTGCATCTTGCTGCATTTTGCCTTACAGTGGAGAGCACCCTTGGCCAGCCTGCTCCATGATCTGCCTGGGCCTTCTGCAAGATGCTACCCATAGTGAGAACTTACTTACCGTGTCTTGGACAGTTGAACTGCCATTCCCTAATCCTGGAGCAGCAGCTTCCCATAACAGTGCATAGCTTTGACTTCCTTAGGGGAATTCACTGGGCCGCACTCAAAATCTTTGAGATACTGGAAAGCAATTCTTGGAATATATTGAGCACTCCTTTCCCTCTTTCTGGAGAAGTGGAGAATGAAATTTGCAGACACGGCTACTGTTAATTCCTATAAATTATCAATCACACAGCAAATGCTGTGGGTTTCCACAAAATAAGTAAGTAAATAAATAAAAGCATGCAACACTTAGAAATCCTGTGAACCTAGTCTGCAGCATTGCCCAAGGGAAATGTGGCAATTATTTCATAGAGACCTAAGTTTATTTGAAGAGCAGGAGAAAGTATATTAACAACAGCACAGTGTTAATCCAGGATTCTTGTTCTGTTAAATTGACAAAACAACATTCTTCATCAGGTTGTGGTATCTCTCATACAAAATTGTTGCCTTCATTGTGTATAGAACTTCTTTTATAATTAAAAGAGTTTTGTGGTAAGAATTGAAGTTAAGTATCTGCCATATTTACCAGTATTCAATCTAGGTTGGTCTGAGGAATGAGATTTCCCAGTTTCCATGAGGATATACTGGCATTGCTGGCCATGAATGCAGTTAGGGGCTGCCTGCATCCACTGGTCTCTGGTGTATTCTGTCCCATGTATCCTCCTCATTTGTCCCCAAAGCTTACACCCCTGACAAAAGAGCACCGAAGCCCATGCATCATTATCAATAGATGTATGGGGACCGTGGCCTTCCTCTGTTCCGTTTAAACAGCTGACATGACTTTCTGCAGATGGAGTCACAGATTTATTCAGTAAAGTGTGCAGAGTTGTTTATGAAAATTTTGTAGATACATTTGCTATTCTGGAAAAAGGTGTGTTTCCAAGAGCAATGATAAGTTTGATTCTTGGATGGAGGACTGGTGTAGGGTAACACTAGGTGGCAACATACACTTTTTTACATTAAAAAGGGCATGAGTATATTTGAGTTTGATTATAGCTTTGATTTAGGAAAATTATTTTTATTAGGAAAGTTCATAATAATAGAAGAGTAACTTCCATAAATGCAGGAAGAATTCCTTAGCATTTGGAAGGGGAGAGTGTCTCTAAGACATTCTCCAAGAGTTAGTTTGCTTAGTTGTACAGAATCAACATCGTACTGGTTTCACATTTTGTATGAATAATCAAAAAGAGAGTTTGCTTGCTGATGCAATTTTTAAAACTCAAAAAGGCAATAGCTCTAAACTTGCCTGGCCTTTGATTTCAAATTGTTATAATATGCAGTAAACAAGGATAATTCAGCGGTGTATTGCAAAAAGGAAAATAGGCTGCATATTCAGTGCTATTTACTATACTGTGCACTAATACAAACTGTATCTCTCTGCTTTAAAGATCTTAACAGTTATAAAAATGTTTTTTGTTTTCTTTATAGAGAATATAGTTGGAAACAGTAATGGATTTATTGTTGCAGTGAACCTTTAAGCATTCCTTTTACTGATATGTATGTGTGCATTTCTGTAAATGTGGGAGGATAACTATTGTGGTTGTTTTTCAGATGTCAAATTTCAATTTCTACCCCATTCTGCATGTGAGTGGCGTTATGATGCCTGCACAAGCCCTTGTTTCAAGACTTGCAGAGACCCTTTGGCAAAGAATTGTCAGGCAGTACCAAAGTAAGTATCTGTATTTTTATAGAAAAGCTTGGATAATGCTTATATACATCATAATAAGCATTTGTGGAAGCATATACAGGCACAGTACAGCAGGCCTATGCTTTTATGTAAGGAAATAAGTGAAGGAAAAAAGAAATTAAAAAAAAAACAGTTGGGGCAGCTATGTGAATTGGTATTTTTACATGGCAGTTGCTGCCATCAGTGTCTGGAATTACTAGTATATTAATAACTTCCAAGCTAGAAGATATTACAGAGTATTAGCAGAGAGAGGGGATGATCAGTTTGTGTCACGTAGTTTTGTCCCTGCTTTTTTATTACGACATTGCAACAAGCACATCTGTCCTTGCCTTTTATTTTTCTGTGCCCACTGTGCTTTTTGGCTAGACTGGAAGTTGTAGAGAAACTAGTAAAAGTGGCTTTTGGAATAATTCTAGTGTGCAAAAAATGTTTGTAATTTCCTAATTGAATTTCATCTGGTTTCAAAAACCAAGGTATAGTGAGGCTTGTCCTTTAGCTTAGATTTGTGTGAAAATGGAAATCATGGCAATGGCGTTTTAAAGGAATACGCTGAGGTGATGAGATATAGAAAAAGATTCTCTATTCATAAATACTTTGCAAATAAATAGTCTTTCCTAAAATGAAATTCTTCATCCAGAAGACACTGTTCTGCTACTTAAAACTAATTTTTATTTTTATTTTTTTTTTAGAGTGGAAGGATGCATCCCTGCATGTCCTCCCAACATGGTGCTGGATGAAGTAACTCAAAGATGTGTTTATTTTGAAGACTGTATGTTTGAAAAAATGCATATAATATGTATAATATTTGGCTTATTAATTTCTTAGATGTTGTTTTAGCCAAATTTTCCAAGTCTAGGTGATTATGTAACGTTATGTAACTATAATATTGATATGTCCCTGAACATATATTTGGGTTAAAGTTTTTTCAATGTGAGACAAATTTTCAACTAAGATTTCTTTCTTCGCCAAAAAAAGGAATGATTAAATGTGAAGCAAATTATTTCATTTATTTTTGGGTTTATGCATTTTGGAAGCACAAGAGAAATTCAGGAGAAAAGATCGGCGCAATATGAGTTACATAAATTCCTTCCAGCCTCACTATGTTTATAATTCTAATTAATTTATTAATTATAGGCTACCATATTTTCATGTGTGATTTCAGGCATTGAACCTGCAGAGGACAGTCAAGCTTTGCTCTCCAGCATGAGAACACCAGCGGTTCCACACACAGCACCAACTACTGCTGCAGGTTCCACTTTGACAGTATTCAGCGAGGCAGTAACTTCATTTCCTGCACCTGAGGAAAAGGACATGGAAACAACACTTGCTTCAAAATGGCAACTTGGTATAACGACAGGGAAAGCAAAATTTTCAGCTGTTACATCTAAAAAAGTGGTTTCCACCATGCCGTTATCGACCAACGTTTCTTCACATTCGGTAGAGATGACATCACCTGAGAAAAGTGCTGTGCCTGGGACAGCAAAATCTAATGTAAGCTTGTCTTTGCCTAGTGACATTTTCCCATGGTTTCCATCTACAGTCGCTTTGGAAACATCTGCAAGGATGCAAGCAATCAGTAGCGCTTCTGCGAAGCCCCTGAGAGCTACAGAACCTCAGAGAGTAACTGCTAGACACGTATCAGAATCAGAAAGCAAACCAATTTTTACTACAGTTCTTAGTGCAACACCATCAATACTCACAACAGAGTTGCCTGTGAAAACTAAAATGATAGAAACACCAGAAAGTGCTACAAGGACACTTCCTTTAAAAGAAGTGGAAATAAAACCAGAAGGATTTACCAAACTTACTCTCAGTTCTTTTGAAACAATAACAGAAAAAACTACTACAAATTTGATGCAGTACTCATCATCTCTGGGGATGTCTTCACGTGCATCAACAGTAAATATAACAGGAACTTCAGAAAGAAGGAAAATAAGTGCAGAACAATCTTTTACCACAGTATCTCATATTGCTCTAACTTCACTTTCTCCTGTCATAGCTACTTTGTCTTTGCTGAAGCCAAGCATAAAGCCAGTACCTGCAGAAACAACAAAAGCAACAAGTGTTGTAACCAAGCAGAGGGGAAAGACCACGTTTTCCCCGACATCCACACTACCTATTTCATTAGCAAAGGCAATTACGGAGCCTCCTGTTGAAATGATTCAACAGTTGACTGGTACTGCAGGGGTAGCCTTGACTACATCTCTAAGTTCACAAGCAGCCACTCTGCAGACTCAAGAGATAACAGCAAAAACAACTGTGTTACCATTTACAACGCTTAAAAAGGAAATTCCTGAAACAACATTTCATAAGGAGCATTCATCAGGTTCCTATTTCCCACCTTATTTGTTACATCCAAGTTCAGCTACAACTGAAAAATCCCTCCCTCTTGCTACTAAAAGACCATCAGTGTCTGTTTCTACTCCTGTATCTCCATATTTAGGGGAACTAAAAAAACCATTTAAAACAGTATCAACTACTGAATATCCCCCACACATAGTTCTAAGCACAACAGAGTTCCTGTCTACATCAGCTACTAAATATCCTGTTTTAGCTGAGCCTACAAGCGTAACACCTTCACCTGCAGAGGTAACATCCAAAATAACACCCACTTATGAATTATTAGCAAAGTCAACTTCACTTTCTGGGAAAATATCCACAGAATACAAGTCACCTCTACTTTTAAGTACAGTGAAGACGAGCCCTGCAACGTATTCAGATACTGTTACCACATTGGCAAAAACAACCTCTGTCTCATCAAAAGAAATCACTGCAAGTCCTTTAGTAGCTACAGAAAAAGACTCACTTCAAAGAATATCCTTCACTGGATCTCTCTTTACTCCTAGTGCAATTGAAACCACACTGTTGACAACACAGCCTGATAAATCACAAGTGGAAAGAATTACTAGCATATCTACTAGAGAGTCATCTGCTTTCCCTGCATCATCATCACACTCTCTAACATCTTCAAATGCTTCCCTACCTTCACTGCCCACATACAGGACAGTAGCATCACTGACAGCTCTCAGTCCCACACATTCATCACAGGAAATTGCTACCTCTTCATATCCAAGTACAGCTATCATAAAACCTACTTTTTCAACAGAAAAGACCATTCCCATCCCAGCTTACTCTACTGTACCAGCTACGTCACAACAATCAAGTCCAACAGAAACAATATTGCGTGACAAATTGCCAGCAAAAGGCATTTTAAATATCACTTATGCCACATTCTCTCCATCCTCTGAATTCAGCCGTCATCTTAGAACAACCAGAAAAGCAGAGGCAGCCAAAGAAAGATCAACTCTATCTACTTCTGCTATATTTCCAATGACAAGGTCTTATACTTTCTCCAGCTCTCAGTATCTATCAGATAAATTAATTTCTTCATCATCCTTAACGCAAATGATACCTGAAGTAACAACCACAGCAAAATATCCAGTAGAAACTGAAATAATTTCTGTAGCAGCAAAGCCTACAGTCCGAAATGTAACAGATGCAGTAAAACCTGCAGCAGTTACGGCTCAGCCGTCCTTTACTCCTTCTTCAGGAGGCCCCTTTTCCGAGCAGACATCATCAGGAGAGCCCATTTCTGCTCAGAAACCACCTTCTTCCACTAAGACAGCAACGGAACTTGCTCATCAGACTTCAGAGCCTTCCTTGACAAGCCAGAGCAGTGCCCCAGTTTACCAGTATCCTGCAGGAACACTCACAAAATCCACTGGTCAGCCGCAGCTTCTCTTAAGCACAACTGAAGCTACAGTAGCATTGACTCCCTCCTGCTCATTAACTACCTCACTGCCTGAAGGTATTCACTCAAGTTTATCACCTACCTCACTAACACAAGTTATTTTACCAACAGGAAAGGAATTACATTTAACTGATTCAGTCACACAGCCATATGTATCACAAACTTCTTCAGCTTTGCAGTCTACAATCACAACTAGAAAAACAGCTGACTTGGGTGTTGGCACCAGAATTCACCCTTCCTCATCAGAAGTGATTGCAGCCTCCATCTCTTTAGCAACCACCAAGAAGGAAGAATTTCCTTCATTTTCCACACAAAAGGCAGGTACCAGTCCGAAATTCACCTGGCAGGCCTCAGTCGGCGAACCACTTGTTTCAGGTCAAACACTTGAAACAACTTCAGCTTCACCAGAACTTAAGTCAACCTTTCCATCTGTTTTGTTAACACAAGCAACAGAAAGGCCAATTAGTGAGTCGTCAGTAGGTGCCTTTTTAACACCTATGATCTCAACAGCATCCACATCAGCGGGCAAAACGGCTACAGAGAAAACTACTGTGTTATCTACACAAGTGCCATTTTCAACCACTAGCTACAGTATGAGGCTGCCAGCTACAACCCTTTCATCAGCTCTAACTTCTGCCTTTTCAAAGAGAAGCAGTACAGGGCAAAACCTTACTACTGTGTTGGCCACTTCAGAGAAAGCAGGAACAGCGAGGAAATCTGTCACGACTTCTGTGCAGCCCACTTCCTTTTCTGATACTTCAGGAGCAAAAGGGTCTATGCGCCCTGAAACAATAAAATCTAAAGAGCCAAAATTAGCAACAGAAGTCCAAGCTGTCCATACTGAAGGTATTACCATTACCCCAGAAACTCTGGGGTTTTTTTTATCCATATTTCATATATACAATTGAAATTCCTTCTGAAGTAAGTGTGTCAGTAATGTCCAAATTGAGCCTCTCAGACAAAACCTTTTTCTCTTATAGCTGCATCACTGGGCGATGCTACTCAAGCTTTGAAGCTTGGAATATCATCTGACGTGCAAATGCCTTCTGTGAGTTCATTATTAATGATATCTGACCATCCAAATGACACAACAGCTCCATCCATTTCCTCATTTCCCTTTTTATCCACCGAACCACGTTATCTGTTCACTACAACGTTTTCTGATGAATTGGCAACAGCTGAAGCTATCTCAGGAGTCACAGCATCAGCTTTTATGCCAGCAAGAGAGATAGCAACTCTCCAAGCTTGTACAGTGAGTAACATTCTAAACAGTGATCTGTCTGGATTTGAATGTGACTAGCTCAGTTTGACACACTGATAAACTATGATTTGTGAGCCACATGCTTTGATCTATAGGATTTTTGGCTATCAAACAGGAACCATATTATTTTCTTAATTACATTGGAAAGTCTGGATGATTTCTACTGTGCCTAAAGAATTTTATAGCTGCTATAACAGAGAATTCTTTGGGCCTTGTTTCTCAGACTGTGATTGTTACAAGAATTTTTTGGTAAAATGGTACTTCATACAGGTCAATCACTATTTTCTCTCCAGTAGCCATTGTTAAAATATGTCATTTCAGAGGTCCCCATTATTGTTCCTACTTATGTATGATCCTGCATGCTTTTTTTATTCTTGACTTCTTTTTAATAT
>JAUBOD010000351.1:2323099-2337862 GCA_032353885.1 Nothura maculosa | reverse complement strand
GGGGGTTGGACTAGATGACCTCTGAGGTCCCTTCCAACCCTAAGCATTCTATGATTCTATGATTCTATGATTCTATAACAGAGAATCCTTTGGGCCTTGTTTCTCAGACTGTGATTGTTACAAGAATTTTTTGGTAAAATGGTACTTCGTACTGCTCAATCACTATTTTCTCTCCAGTAGCCATTGTTAAAATATGTCTTTTCAGAGGTCCCCATTATTGTTCCTACTTATGTATGATCCTGCATGCTTTTTTTATTCTTGACTTCTTTTTAATATAAATAGTCCTGAAATCAAAAGTGATCTGTGCTTTTCAAAAGGATAGTGGTTTTATACTACCCTCAAACTGTCACATTTTTAAGTCCTTCACTGCAGCTTCCCTCCGTGTCATAGGGACTCTTAAGTATTCTGTACCTGAAGAATTCAGGCCTCCCTTTTTGAGTAAATACTCTGAAATGCTGTGTTATTAGCTTGTTAAGAATGGTAACCTATGTCTTTTAAAAATGCCTTAGCCAGTCACAGAGGATGAGTGCATAAAACACATATGCTTGGATGGACACCTCGTTCAGGTTAACAAGTCCCAGAACTGCCCCTACAATGTGACTCGGCCCAGCTGCGGAGTCTTGGGATTTGCTGCTCAAACAAATGGGGACAAATGCTGCCCAAAGTGGGAATGTGCATGTAAGTTTTAATTACGCATTACTTTTGATTTTCATTGAGGTAGCAATTCAGTGAATTTGTAAGGAGGCCAAGATTTGATGCTTTCCGTACCATGGCATAGAAATAAAAATCCATTTATTCTATTCTTATTTTTATTTAGGTCGTTGTACATTTTTCTCTGATCTGAGCTTTGTAACCTACGATGGAAATCATTTGGCTTTATTCAAAGAAGCCTCCTACATTGTTAGTCAAACTCAAGAGGAAACTATAGCCATCCATGTCCTTGACTGCAGAACGGTAACCAACATTAATGAATTATTAGGTTAACAAATGGTGCTCAATACTGCTAATAAGATAGATCTTAGAAATGAGTTGTAAGCATATGCCTCTGATTCATATCCTTCCAAATAAATAGAGCATGGAATTACTACATAATAGTGATGAATTGCTTGCAATTTTATAGCATATCTATGAATTACACTTGCCAGGCACTTTGTCATCTGGCTAAATATGCATTATTCCTTGTGCAAGAGCTGGAAGATGGGAGGTAAGTTAGTGTTGTCTCATTATATAGATAAAATAGACAAGATATTAAGAGATTCAGTGGCCATATGAGCATTAGTCACTTCTGCAAATGGCATCATGTACTGCCATAAAGCATATGCCAATCTTTTTTATCCTTCTAAAGGACAGGCAGTTTGATTTTACTGCAACAAAGAAAAGATATGTAGAATTCGACATAATTCTTAGAAGAGGCATTACCACTTTGCATTTCATTGGGAAATAGAGTGAGAAGTGACACCTGAGCTGCTTCTTGAATTTCATTCCATCCTAGACTTGTTTTTCAAAGGAAGGAGGAATGCAGGCTAGCTCAGCCCAGCAGTGTATTTCAGTGCATAGTTTTACATATTTTCATATGGAGACGTTGGATTGGAAGTGCAAAACTTCAGAGACATAAAAGGACATAACAGTATTAGACTACCTTGTGAATTGCAGATCTCTTACATGGGCACATGTATGGTGTTTCCGAGAGGGAAGAGAGAAGCCCTAAAGGAAACCCTTATGAAATATCCTGCTTTATGAGTAGTGTAGCAATTATAATTACATTGTGAAGAGTAAGTGCTTATGAACCTTTACAAAGTTGTTTTTTACACCACCAGTCCTTATGAACGCTGGGTATCTTGAAATACATATAAATGTTCATTGGAAAGAAAACTTTTAACTTCAGTAGCACTTTGTGGAGGTTAGTTCCAGAAGCTCAGCACAATAGCTGTGAAAAAAGACATCTGCTTATGACTTTGCCATTGTTTCTTTTTTTGTTGTTGCCTTAAATGCTTTTGAATCTGTTTGGTTCAGCATGTGTTTCTGATCCTTTACTTCTGTCTTATTTATATATCATGTATATTTAGCAGTCCCAGTCTTGTTTTTGTCCACTTTCAGCATGTTTTGTTGTTTTTTTTCAGTGTCCAATCTGCTATTCTTTCTTGTTCTTTTTCTGAAATCTATCTGTTGCAAATTCAAAACGAGATGATGCAACCATGCCCATAAACACTGAAAGATGATGGTATCTTCTTTGCATAATTTAGGAGGAAGGCTGTGCAGATGAACATTGTAGTCCAGATTTGCCATCATAACTGAGACAGGAACATGGATATAGAAAGAATATTTTTTAATATAAACTACAATAGCAAAAATTTTATTTTTAGAAATTACAAAAAGAAAAGTCCTTTATGGCCCATTACCTAAAAATAGTGAACAGCTGATGTATAAATATTTTACATATCTTAACCTTGGTTTTTATATTTTTATTTTCTCCACAGAGTAAATCAGATTCAACTTCCTTGTGCCTGGCAACGTTGCAATTAACCTATATATCAAACCAAATTACTATTGATCGTTTAAGTAGAAAAGTAGGTATTTGGGAGTTTTGTTTTCCTTTGCTTTTTAGATAGCCTCTTAATCTTTCTGTAATCATAAATCACCACCTTGTTTGGATAATGCAAATTAGATTAAAATACAGTAGTAATATAGTTCATTGTTGTCAGGTCAGAGTACTGACATGTAACAAGCTGTTTATATATTTGAACAGCCACATACATGTGAAAGGCATGAGCTCAGTTGCAGGGGAGGGCACATTAACTCATTGCTAGTCTCTTTGGTGCCTTTCTACAGTGCCTACGTAGATCTGGGCCTGACTTCTGTTGAAATTGAGTTAGATTCCTAAGCTATTGAGAATCAACACTTGTTTCTTCTACCTATAGTGTTTTATTTTTTATATTTAAACTCTTTTTTTGTAAAATCTGTGTATGTTTTAGATCACAGTAAATTCAAGAATTGCTTGGCCTACTATTAGAAAATATGGATATAAAATCAAGGATTCGGGCTTCAAGTATGCAATTGAGACCCCAACAAATATCAGAATTCAGTGGTTTCACAACACAGGTGTGATGATTATAGAGTTTAATAGTACCAGAGAACCAAAAGCTTTGGGACTATGTGGTAAGTATAGAGTAGTGCAAGAAATAAAGATATCCAGATGCTTTGCTAGAGGGTAGTTTAAGGTACATTTTTATGGTTTCTGTAAGCTGTTTTTCTGCAGGATCTTGTCAGAAGAGTTCTTGCAGGCAATTGCAAAGGTTGAGATGCTGCCAATGTGGAATTGTTATTAATTTTGTTAATTGTTGAAATAGTTATTGATGCCAACCCAGCTAATCACTTGTTTCGTGCAGTTCTGCTTCTTACTGTAGCATGTTTGTATCACAGGCATGAGCACTGTCACCATACCCAAATAAATAAACCAGACATAAATCCATAGTGACAAATAAGTTCATTTATAGATTTAGTGTTGGTATCCAGCTGATAGGAAATGATATGTGCTATTTTCAGTTTCTAAAGGTCAGAATTCACAGGAGCAGTAATTCTTCATAGAACCAATGTGAGTTGATCTTTTGGAAGAAGGAATAGTTCAGAGGGGAATTTATTTAAAGTGGTGGGATAAATAACTATTATGTTGTTGTTGTAGGTCCATACAATAGTTCTACATAGTTTCTTTCTCTCTGAAAGTTGTAGCCTTGGGTAAAGTGTTGGTGCTGTAGCTTTTGCATAGATGTGTTGAAGTAAATCCCTACTCGGATACCTGAATCTGTAAATTTATCTGTTGTAAATTGGAGATGGAAAGCAGGGTTATAGAGTTCATAATTACAGTGGATATCTTGCCAGTTTCAGAAAGGGCAAATATCTGTAGCTCAGTATCAAATACCAGCGATAGCTCAGTCAAGTTCAAAGTCCTGCCATCAGTTTCTACATGTTTCTAGGAAAGAGAGATTATATTTACTGCCACATGGAAATTGGATTTTTATCTGTAATTTGCCCTGAGCTTCTATCTCATTACCATTTTTATTCTGTAGAGGTAATTGTTGTTGTACATAGATCAAAGAGAAACAAGACAATAAAAGTAATATTTTTCACTAGATCTGACCCAACTTATCCTGAAAGTCTCTTCTGTTTTTACTATTGCTGTGATAGGGAAAATAGGGAACGTTATATTCCTGGTTCACATGGTGAGTTAGGAAGTTGACAACACATTTGTGCCATCTTTTGCAACCATGCATGTCCACCTTCCATGTCCACCTTCTGCAAAAAATACACTATATTTTTTTGGTATTCATCCTGGGTTGGACCAGTCTACAAAAATCTGCCTTCATGGTGCTGTCTAGTGGAATTTGCCAGAGCCAGCTCTAAGCAAGCCAGCTTTTCTGGATAGCTCAGATCTCCTGTACTTTCTTAGTTAGTCTATGTGTTATTTGAACTATCTCAGATGACTTTGTGCCCTGCTGTGGTATCAATATGTCCTAGTTTCCTATCTTCATGCATAGGAGGAACTGAAGACAGCACCACTGCTTATGTAGCAGCAAGTACTGCTTGGAAGGATCTGTGTCAGAAAGTCATGTCTTTTACACTGGCAAACAAATGGCAGCTGAAGAAGTAAAGTGAGTGGAAGCACTCTGGGATCCTGGACATCTCTTTAAAATCACTAGTTGAAGTGAAGATGTGCAGGACCGTGCAGAACCATCACTCAGTTCTTATTTGGGCTGCACACACTCATAATTTTCAACCAGAAACATTTAGTCTTAGTTAATATTTACAGCTTCAAAAGATATTTTATGCTCTGAATGCTGACTGCTGTATCGTTTTGTCAGTGATTTGCTCTGAAGAAGACTGCTGGCTCTTAAAAGAGGAGTTTGATGTAATAGTGCTTCTTTCTCAACTGAAATAGCTCTACTTGTGTTACAGTATTTCCTATGTTCCAAAGAGTTTCAAAATCTAAGCAGAAAGGAAATCTGATGCTGACTTCTTAGAAACAAGTCCAGAAAAGATCGATTCCCTCATTTTGTGTGTGTGTGGGAAGGGGATAATATCAATGCACCTGAGAGTGCTAAAAGCTGCCCTTTTTTATGGTAGCTATTAAGCCAATAGGTGCTCAGCTCAGCCCAGAAGCATAAGTAGAAAAGAGTTCAATATCAGATAAGTATCTTGGCATTTTACACCAGTTCCCTTTCCCACTAACATTTACAGTTTTCATTCATCGTTATACATGAAAGTCCTTCATAATCTTTCTAAAAATACATATTTATTCAGTACTTATCAAACTCAAGAGTGAAGTGTGTGTGATCTAGGCGGGCTCGCTTTCGGCTTTCCTGGTCAGCTCTTTGACATACAAGTCTCTTTTCACCCCTCTGCAATTCACAAGATGGAATTCTGCCTCCTAAGCTATGTACTTTTTGCCTCATCTTTTGCATCTTTACTTTTGTTTCACTTGTTTGTGGATAAATTTTGTGTATTTTTATCCTACTAGAAACTTCCCACATCTGTTGTGGATTGCAGTATTAGCATGCTCTGTAAGTTGCCAGGACCTCAACTTGCTTGCTTGAGTATGCCACTAACAGAAATACTAACAAATATATTACACAGTGCTAAACTGTTTGTT
Source organism: Nothura maculosa (assembly GCA_032353885.1). Classification (NCBI taxonomy): domain Eukaryota; kingdom Metazoa; phylum Chordata; class Aves; order Tinamiformes; family Tinamidae; genus Nothura; species Nothura maculosa. The sequence continues at coordinate 2,332,218 of JAUBOD010000351.1, read as the reverse complement.
TGGTTTTGTTTGTTTGTTTTTTTCCTTCTGGTATTGCATAGGTTTCTGTGATGGAAGCTTGGAAAATGACCTGATGCTACCCAACAGAACAGTTTTAAGCAGAAGTAAAGCACCATCAACTTTTATGGACAGCTGGCAAGTGCCAGATACATTGAAGTATGTTGGGGAAGACAGGCATCAGGAAACTAATTGCTCAGTCATGGACTGCTCAGAGTGCTTAAGCCTTGTATTGAACCAGACCTTCAGCAGCTGTCATCCTTACGTATGTTAACTATTTTAGAAACTCATATTTTGGAAGAGATACAGCTTGATATAATTTTGTATATTTGATACTTGCATTAACATGTAGCTACGTGTAACCACATCTAAAGAGTGACGCATATACTTTTATTTTTGTAGTTTCAGGCTAAACAATAGTTGAAGAGTGCAGCAGCTTGAGATGACAGTGGCAATATGCAGCCAACACTTTCAAGAATTAGTAGTGTAGCTTTGTGTTAGCATTGACAATACTGTTTAATTTGTAAAGTAATTCCAGATAATTCAGTTGAGTGAATATGATGTCAAAAAAGTAAAGTAGTATAATTTTAGATTTTAGTTCATGTTGGAAGATTTTTAAGTGTTCAGTAAGTTATCAGTATCCCAATGGCAATAGATTGCCAGTAGAGAATAAACTCTCTTCATATCCTAATGAAGACCTCTTGCTTACTGAAAACCAAGTACTTACTGAAAACCAAGTACTTTTGATTTCCTTATTTCTAGAAATACAACCATAAGACAAGGTTAATTTATAATAACATGCAATATATATATATATATATATATATATTTTACTTTGTTAGGTTCCACCTGAGTTATTCTGTGATATATGGGCTAAAGACACAGAGTACATTCGAAATCCATGCATCGCTCTAGCTGCCTATGTGACAATGTGCAACAAATTCAATGTTTGTATAGAATGGAGAAGCTCTGATTACTGCCGTGAGTATTCTGCGTGTGCATGTAACTTTAACGTTCCCAGATAAAGTTGGCTTTACTGTTAAGGTGAGAATATCAACGCTTAAGAAATTCGCAGATACCTTGAAAGTGATTATTGAGACAATAAATTCACCAGTTTGTATCATGCAGTTCAAAGCATATGCATAAAATCAGCCTCTCTGTGGTCATTGCACAAATGATAAGATAAAGCAACTTACTGTACATCTGGCTTGTAATGCCCTGTATCGTGCAAGTCAAACCATCTCATTGCAATATGGTAGTTATTTCTTTTAGCCACTTTCCCCTGACACAGAAGTCAGGGAAGTCACAGAAGGAAAATTTTGTGATACCTGAGATTGGCTCCAGGGTGATGCTCCAGAAACCTGTACCTTCATGTGGAGGAAGGATGACAGAAATGAGACCCCTTGAGATTAGACAAAAGTAAGGAGTAAAACGTGAGAGCTAGAGGATCCTGGCTGAGCACATCTGCCTTACGCTAAAGTGTAAGGCCAAATGGGGCCTCTAGTTGTCAGTAAAGCAAATACAAACTATTGGTCACTGCATCTCCTGATGTTCTCAGGGATCTCCTTGGAAAAATGATCTCCTTAGATTTGGTCACATGGAAGTCTGTAGTTCAGTTGCTTGAGAAGTGAATGACCTCTTGATGAGATGTGTGCTCCCCAAGTAGGAAAGCTCCCTATACACAGAAATTGTCTTTTCTTGCTTAGAGAACATGAGTGCAGGCATGGGCTACTGCGATGCCAAATAAAACCAACAGTTGTGGAATTTAACCTTCAAAACCTGTTAGCTCTTTTTATATTTTTTCTTTCATTTTCATGTATTTTACTAACCACTGTTTAAAAAGACAGTTCAGAAAACATATCTGTAAATACAGTTACATATTTAATCCATCCTAAAAGGATGTACAACCCTTATTTTTATACCGCAGTGACCTCTGGCGGTGCCTGCCAAAAAAGCAAAAAACATGAAGTCACTTCTGTGTCTTCTGGTCACCAAGCCTTGACATTCTGTGGACGGTGACTTTAAAAGTGCAAGCTCCTTATAGGATTATAACAGCTGTTTTTTATGCAGTAGTATGATTGTTCTTAGAAGCAAGGAGCTGGATAATGTCAGCTTCCACTCCCAATTAATCTTTAAAATCTAAACTTGAAATTTCTCATTCATCCCGTTCTTCATTGTTTTAGGGAAGACAATACTGAATTGGCCGTTATATACATCATTTAGTAATTTACAGTACTCTTCTGTAATTAGCAAATTTTCTTTGTCTACAGCAAAATATTCCAAATGTTTCAAAACACTGTTAATCATTTAAAATATTGTTAATCAGTGTAGTATTTGTAGATGTTTTTCAAAGTTGAATTAATTTGTGAGCCCAGTTGCTGATTTTGATTTCTCTCCTGCCAAAAAGCAGACTGAAGCCTGGTGAAAATATGCCTATGAGAGGGAGAGAGGAGAAAGTATTTGTGAAATTTCCTCTGTACAGTTCTTTGCCAATTTTTCCTGTAGAAAGTATCTGATCTGTGTGCTTTAAGTGTGTAGATCATTAAATTGGCAAGTACAGAAAGCTTTATGCCTTTATTTAGGTGGTGCTCCTTCATCTGATTTCAGCTGCAGAATGAGTGGTTTCTTTATTTGTTTCCCAGCGTTTCTCTGCCCAGAGAACTTCTCCTATCAGGCCTGCATAGCTGCCTGTGCGGTTCCCGAGACTTGTCAGGACAGCGAGGTGGCTTCCCTGGACTCAGACTCTTGCTCCGTGTTGACAGAAGGCTGTGTCTGTGCCGGAGGCACCGTCCTTCACCGAGCTCGCACTGCTCTATGTATTCCTGAAGAAAAGTGTGGTATGCTTTGATATGTTCCTCCTCTTTACTGTCTTCAAGTGGATGGTCAGATGCTTAATTACTATTAGGTCCTCTCCTGGGTTTGTGCACTGTGGGTTCTGCATCTGGGATTCAACTGAAGACTCTGCAGGCCCAGTAAACATTAACGGTACAAGTGAGCAAGCAAGGAATGTCTTTGTGACATAGCGTTTTGCTAACTTTTGTCAGCTGGAAGATGAACTTGAAAATGTTTTGGTAACAATCAGTTGCACATTTTGAACAATTATGTTTGAATGTTCTGTGTTCTTGTTGCTGACGTTACAATTTTATCTGGGCACACCCAATTGTGTACCAGTACTCAACAATAATGACACGTAAGATCCATTTATTATAAATCAGGTTACATAAATCACCACATATTAATAATGGTTTTGACATGTGTGAAATGAGAAAGCAGCTTCTTTCCCAAACATTGTTTCAAGAACAAAGGACCAGACTGAGATTTTAAGTTATTGATCTTGGAATGGGAGACCTTAGTATTTATAATTCCCCACTAGGTATGGAAGAAAAAGATGGTGAAAATCTGTTTTATTTTCATCTTCTATTGCCCTAATCTAGCTTGCACAGATAGCTCAGGAGCACCTCACGCAGTAGGTGAGATCTGGAAAACTTCTTTGAGTGGATGTTGCCTGCAAAAATGTGTTGCCAGTGAGACCATTATTCCAGTGGAGAACAACTGTTCAGATGCCCCCTCTTTGGGCTGTCAGCGATTTGCAGAAGTGGCTGTGCCTGTTCCTGGTGATGGGACATGCTGTCCTCAGAAGATCTGCGGTAAGCGCCCTTTAATAAATATGAACAGCGCCCACGGGAATGTGCAGATATCCTTTCCTTGTTGTTTGCCTTCCTGCTAGGCATTTGCACATCTATTTGTGGAGTACATGGAAATGATCTGGTTTTGAATATATAGATTGCGCAGAAAACTCTAGAAATTGTTTAGCTAAATTCTAGGAGGCTTTCGGGAAGGGGGTAAGGAGAAGCATCAAGAATTACAAAGATTGAAATCAGTCTGATTACTGGGATATAGATTTGTTTCTCAGCTGTACATGCTGTGATTTGTTTTCAGAATTTAAATACAAGTCAAGGTTGTAACTAATTACTAGAAAAAAAAAGATTGCATGACTTTAAGTCAGTGAGCAGCAAGAAAAGGGTATAAAAGCTTCCTATACCCTTACTTAGGTTAATTTAAAAAAAAAAGAAAGAAAAGAAAAAAAGCCCATCTTCAAAAAAGATGGTTGCAAGCAGTAGTCATGTTTTGACCACTTGGAATCACATTATTGCAGTGAACTTTCCACAGGAAATATGCTTTTTAATGGGTATTTTCACAAGGATTCTAGATTATCTTTTGATAAACTCTGTGAATATTCTGATGAATTCTGGGCCCTAGTCTCAAGATTTTTGGACAGTTTGTTTTGGGTTTTTTTTTGTATATATATTGTTACTTGGAGATTTGGGGTATCAAACTACAAGTACTACTAGACACTTTTATCCTTGACTTGGAAATGAAATAGTTTAGAAGTTTTTATTTCTCTCCCTTTTTTTTTCCTTTCTCTTTTTGTAATAGTTTGCAATCAGAGCCTTTGTGAACCCCTGGTCCCTGAGTGTAAAGGCTTGGAAAAGCTGGTTGCCTACTACAGGGAAGATTCCTGTTGTCCCAACTACACTTGTGGTAGGTTTCTTATAAAAAGGTAGAAAGATTCAGAAAGATTCTCCATGTAAAATATGTTCAGGGAATTTAAATAGCTCAGCTTCAGAGCAGAAAGATAGCAGGGTAAACCTCATTGTTAATATGACCATTTACAGAATTGTCTTTCATCTGAAAACTCAGGGTTGGATTGCACCTCCTTTTGTGCAGATACAGTAGTAAGGGAGTCCTGTGCTCCAAGATCAGGCAGGAATGCATCTTTGCTCTCTTGTGATACAGAGCTTCTATGAGATGCCTTGTAGCATTTCTCTACTTTGCACAGCCATTACTCAGGCCTTTAGCATAAGGAAGGAGGAATGTTTTACTTTGTAATGTAAGAAATAAATGTCTTGTGCCTATTTCAGAATGTGATCCAGCAAAATGTGAACCAATGGAGCAGATTCCAACCTGTGAAGAGGATCAAACGCTAATTGCTGCGCGGGTGGAAAATACCTGCTGTATATCCTATATCTGTGGTATGGTGCCCTGGCTAGTTGAGACTATTGGTGTCTTCATATGTGCAATAAGGTGTCCACTAGTAGCTTTCCAATTAAGGCTTCTTGTATCCAGCTCTCCTAGCTTAATTTTATTCAGTTCTCTTGAGTTTTGGCCCTTAGTGAGTTAATTCAGTAATAAAATTCTGCTCTTGACATTAACATAGAAGTTCTTTTTTTTACCTCATGTTTATTTTCTGCACACTGATCAATTTATAATAATATGCCCTTGAATGGACTCTGGTTTTGCACAGAGATATCAGTGAATCACAGATTTCAGGATTTGCTCTTAAATTGCTCTTTCATGTGCAAAATATTTGTACCTTCGATGAAAACTTGAAATACACTGCTGTTTTTAACAGTGTTCTGAGGGTCTGTCTGGTAGTATGAAAGCCATGTGCTGCATTTTGCTCTTCTCTTTAGCAGCATGATATTCTTCTGTCCCTGTTAGGTATCAGAAGTCTTTGCACTGAGAATTCTAGCATGGCCTTGTGGTTCTTTTGCTATGTGTTCAAGTGGAAGGATAGCAGTGAAATCAAAGGATATGCCCCTTAGTGGATCAAAGATACTCAAGTCCAGTCTGAAGCAGCACGCATGAAAAAAGTAGAATGAGAAAATTTGCAAAATGTGTTATAACAACAGAAATGGAGAATGTTTGTTCCTCTTTTAACTCACAGTTTAATATCCTCATTCTTTATAGCAGGGTAGGGGACAAAGAAAAGGCAAGCAAAACTGAAAATTAACTTTTCTGTGAGCACTGCAGAGCACTGCTGTCTTTCATGTGCCTGTGGGAATCCTGGGCGTGTGTTTCCTATGCAGCCGTAAAACCTCTTCCTATGTTTTAGATTGAAATAATTGTTTTCTTCAGCATGTGGGACTTGTTCTGATAAAATTCCCAAGTGTGAAGACGGGGAAGTGCTTATCGTGGATAGCAACACCACAGAGAGGTGCTGCCCTACTTACCAGTGTAGTAAGTTTCACTTGATCTTGGTATTTTAACTAACAGAAATGCATAAAACTCTAGTGTAGTTGTTCGCTGTGAGTAAACAGTGCATTAAAGACAAATGTGTGATTGTACATATAAGCAAGATCTCATCTGCAGTGCAAAACATGCTCTTTAATTTTATAACTTCATATGCCTGAAACATTATGTGAATATCTGCATCATAGATACAAATGAATAATTTCAGGTCCCAAATTCTGGAAATTGTTGCTTAAGAGTGTATTGTATTGTACTGTACACGTCTGTTATCTACTGGCTAATAGTTTAATTTGGATCCATTTCAAGTAAGATGTTCTATAAAGGTATTTATTATGAAAAAGTCAGTTATTCAGGCTTGATTTGGATTTCTGTGTCTTAGAATAATTAAAAACTTGTGCTGACTGAAGCTTCTTTCCTTTATTTTAGTTTGTGAAGTACATCGTTGTCCTGAATTCAAGTGCGTGCTAGGCATGGCGTTGGTGGAGCTCTGGAGCCCGGAGAAGTGCTGCCCGTTTCGGACGTGTGGTAAAATGACTGTTTTTCATTTTAGTTGCTTTAGAAAATGAAACACTGCCAAGAACTTTGATCCTTTGGGTTTAAATCAGAAAAATTACTAAAGATACAGACCTAAAGCTGTGCAAAGGGTGATATGCTATGTGTATGAGACAAGCTTGGACTTCTGTACCATGATGACTTGCTCATGAAGGTGATGGAATAAGAAGTGATCTCATGATGCTCATTGTCTTAATCTGCCTCCTGTGTTTTTCTTCCTTTGCAAGGGTGATAATGCTGCAGAATTAGCCTGTTCAAAGTGAGAGTCTTAATTAAAAATTAAGAATTAGTAAACTATTCACGACTTTAAACAAAACAAAACAAGTAAGGATTCACAGGTCAGGAATTTGCCATCTTACTAAGATAGTAGTATATCACACAGCTCTCTGTGATGCCTTAAGCACCATTTTCCATTGCTTTATATTAACTGTAAGAATTGTCATCACCACAGAGGGACGAAAGGCTACAATGATCACATTTTTATTACGTCTTCAGGTAGAGTCCAGGTGATGAAATGCTGTAAATTGTTCAAATAGGTTAAAGGCAAGGGTGGCCATGCAAACTAGTATTAAGTGAGGATGGAGTAGAAGCTAAACACAATTCTGGATTCCTCAGAAGGGAATATTTCAAATTCAGGAGGGCTTCTTCAGTGATAAGTTGTAAATCTGGAGTTTCTCATTTTTGTCATGCTCTGTTTTAGGCAAATGGCAGAATGACTTCCTAAACTATTATTTCTGTTGCTGTGTTTTGTTTTAGAATGTGCATGTGAAACCATCCCCAAACCTCAGTGCAAACTGGTATGGAACTCATCTTATTTGTCACTATTCTATTATTATTTTATTAATAACACTATTTATTGGTGTGATAAACTAGTAGATTTGCAGTGAAATACAGAATGTGATGCTCTTTATTTTTAAAGTACTTAGAATAAGTAATATCAGCTAAAAAAAAAAGTTTAAATATCTTGCAGACTAAATGGCTGTATCATATTGAAATTTATCTTTTAAGACCAAATACTGTTCTGCAGTATATATGGAGTGGAATTTCTTTCACACAACTGTGGATAGAATTTTGTTCCTAAAATGGCAGAACTAAATGCTTAAAGTATCAGGATTTTGTTAATGTTACCTGCTATACTGAATATGTTAACCTGTATTATGTGCTCATTTCGTAGATTCAGCAGCTTATTTTTTTTCATTTCACTGTGACTTGTTGTTATTAGCTGTGTGAGGTTCAGTTCTCAGTCAGCACTGTGTATGATGTGAATTTATTTTTGGTTATTGTATCCTGAAAATATCTTGCAATGAGAATAATCAAAAAATCAAAATTGGGATGAGCGGAAGGAATAGGAGGTAATAACAGGGCTCAGTTTGTACAGAGAATTTAGAATCAGCACAGTTCAAAGTGCTTTGCAAGCAAAGTTACTATTAGTATCTCATTTTATACATGAAAAAAAGGGAAAAAAGTAATAGGATTTGCATACATATGCAAACCAATAAAAAAGGCAAAAAACAAAGTGCATTTTTTCCATGCTACTATGATACTGTTTACATTAAGTTATTGCAAGAATATGCTCCAATCTGTTTGGAGAATTCTTTGCTCAGGCAAGCCATTGCTTTTCACTGTTGACCAGCTATTGCCTTTTCATTTCTAAATAGCTCCTGGACTGACACCAATATTCCATTTTTGAGGTGTGAAAAAACTCCAATCTGGTCACCATTGCTAAATTGTGTATTACTGTGAGTTATCAAAGTAGACTCTAAAATAGATTTGTAATGGCAACAGATAAAGCTATTGCAGTCATGAAGGAAAGGTGTTAAAAAAGTGCAGCTAAGAAAACACTGTCATTTCACTTCTCTCTTTTTTTTTCTGTTTTTATACACATAGGGGCAGAAACTTCAGATAGATGAACAGTTTCAGAACAGTACAGAAAATATCTGTAACTGTGTTAAGTACAAATGTGGTAAGTAGGAAAAGAATTCAAAGAAATATCATTTCAAGTGCTGAGGTAGAATAGAAAGTATAAATCAGATGTTTGTGATTCAAACATGCTACTGAGAAGGGAAAAATCAACTGACATAACTTACAAATAGCATAAGGAAAAGCAATAAAAATAGAATCCCTCAGTAAATATTTGATTGATTATAACCCGTCCTTGTATTCTGTTAATTGCTGCAGCAGGAGGTCTGTGCAGGCAAATAGCAGGTAGAATTTGAATAAAATTGAAATGTTTTAACAGGATAGCCTACACATTGCTGAGTTGGAGTGAGGAATCCAACAAGAAAATAAAACACTCCATGTCCAGATCAAAAATAATTGCACGAACCCATTACAGTGACAGTCTGCATTGCCATTTTCATGATCCTGCTAATAGAACATTATAATTTACTTCTTAAGATTTCATATGTAATTATATTTGCTATAACTTTGGGTTTGTTGTGATGCTTTAGAACTAAAACTGAGGGCAACGAAGATGATTAAGGGACTGGAGCATCTCTCGTACGAGGAGAGACTGCGTGAGCTGGGCCTGTTCAGCT
>JAUBOD010000351.1:2277055-2287403 GCA_032353885.1 Nothura maculosa | reverse complement strand
CCTCTTTCCCAAGTCCTGAATTTAGACAGTTTTTCTTTATTCCCACTCCCTCCTCAGCATGGAGTTACTGCATACACCCTTGTGTGCCAACATGACAGCAGCAGAATAAAAAAGCAGGCAAACCTCTCCCCGAGGCTCAGAAATCTGCACAGTTACAACTGCAGCCTCCATGTTAAAGGTTGTCTTCCCTATAGATATTGCTCCAAGTGCAGAAAATTAGTAACAGCAACCACGTTCAAGCAATGAAATCTTGACATCCTTTTTCCAAACACATCCAATGCAGAAAGGACACTACAGGGATAGAGTTCAATCCAGATGAAACAAGGCATTCCCTTTTCCTTAAGCCAGTACCATGCACACACTCTTTTTCTCCAGGTAGCTATAGTTTGTATATAATTGTTTTACCTTTAGTTGACACCAGGCTGATCATCCCTGCCGTTTTCCTCCTGGATCGTGCCTGTTAGATGCCATCTCCTAGGCATTAACTGTAGCAGTGCAGAGGAAGCCACTGCCAGCAGAGCCGAGCAGCTAATGGGGCTGGAGCCCCCGTTTGCCCTGGGACCTGAACGACATCCTCCCAAGGCACAACACAGATGCTGCTTCTGCAGCACGACACGTTGGGGGCCAACGTGCTCATGTGAGAGGCAGCGCACGACAGGAACTTTCCATCTATGCAGCTCTAGCTCCCAGCCCTGATACGCTGCTCATGCCCTCCCGCACATGCGGCTGTACAGGACTCACCCACGAGCATCTGTCACCGCGAGGTCAGGCACCAGGGAAAGCCTCTCGAGGGGCATGCAGCAGACACACATCTGCACAGAGGAATTACTCATTAGTTACTGCTTTCTTAGAAGGCAAAACATTTTTGACTCTTACCTATACCTACCATTTCACCAGCTAGTTGTACCACTCTAATGCTCTAGCTGAGTATAGGGTTACTCTCACCTTCATCCCAAGCTGTCACATGTCTTCAGCCTGACCGGGCAGACTGAAAGCCATGCATAAGGTCCATCATCACACCCGTCAGCCTCAAGGCTTGACCCTTGAGGATTTTAGTTTACACCACACGCACACAGCCTGACTAGGCTAACGTGCACCTATTCCCCCCCACCTCCCAAGTTCCATAGATGCTTTGTTGATTCATCTGTGTAGTTTCCTCAGACAGTGGATCCCTGTAAATGGCATTCTGCAAGTCTGCCTCTGCACTGAATAGATGCATCTAATAAAAGCTTTTTAACCTCAAAATAGCTTTGGAGCAGCTGCTTTTCAAAAAAAAAAAAAAACAAAAAAAAAACCCCACACACCAGAGGGACCTATTTCATCCTCCTCCCTAGCTTGCTCACTCTTTCTTTCTCTCTCTCTCTCTCTCTCTACATATATATATTTATATATGTGTGTGTTCTGGAGACTATGAATACTTGGAAGTAGGCATAGTCATTTGTCTTTATGGGCTGCATCAAATGGAGGATTTAAAACAGTTGGAAGGTTACAGCACACGGGGAGGAATGAGGAAACTTGGTTTGCCTCCTCAGTAACAGAATCTATGGCGCAGCAGGAGACCCGAGCATGGTAATTAGGGAATTACAGCTGTTAGTCACACAAAATATGCTGCAGTCGCAGGTCAGAGCCCCGAGGTCACGGCCCAGGAAGCAAAATTGTAATTTAGAGTCTGCAAGGAACTCGCCGCATGCGCTGGGCTTCTGGCTACTTATAGCATCTCGACACCTGTTCTTCCAGGGCAGCAATCAGACAGGGAGAAAACACCAACCCGAAACAAGTAAGGAATAGAGTTAGTCCAGCAATCTTATGTTAAAGGATGTCAAGACCTGCCTTTTAAAAAGAACTCTTTTTGTTAAATGGATAGTCTGTCAGACTGTTCTGTCACCTTCTGATAACTGCTCCTAGAAAGGATTAGGAAATCGGAATGCCAGTCTCACTTCTCATACTTTGAGGACAATACTAGTTTGCTTTCACAGCTGTGAACAAAGAACAGTGGTTAACCTCCCGTCAAGCCTTCCTCCAAGAAGCCCAAACCACCTACAGCTTTAGTAAGGCAGTTCTAATCAGAATTTGCCCCAAAGCAGTTTAAACAAGAGCCATGGCTTATGGCAAAAGCATTTGCTAGGCACTTTCTGTAAAACAGCATTCATCACCCCTTCTTTCAATAGGGGCCACTGGTACCACCTCTCAAACCCAGCCTGGGCTGCAGCCTCCTGTGCACCAAAACTCTGGGCTGGCTCCAGCTGCCCCCCAGCTACGTGAGCTCGGCCTGCGGAGACACCCCAGTGCCCGCTGGGGATGGCACTGCAGCAGGACAGGCACTTGGGGGCCACTTCCCTGGCACATGCCCAGAGTCACCACAGACTGTATCCCAAACACCTTGAGCCCTGCACCCATATCCATGGGAGAAGCACATACCTTATCCAAGGGCTGCAGAAGCCATGTTTCTAGATCTTTTTCAGAGACTTAAGGAAATTCACACAGGAACTATACTGATACACACAATGCACATAAGTGCTGGTCTCTCTTCCAGAGAAATGTGCTCTCTCCTAGAATCTTTAATTACAGAGCATGCTCTATAACATTCCTTATTTATCTTTCACTAGAGGGAGTATTTCAATTCCGTTCGCTACATTTCCTGCAGCCTAGCTCCTACGAGGGTGATGTTTAGCTCCGCAACCCTCCATAGGGCCTAACTCTCTCATTCAAATGACAGCAAGCCACAAAAGTCAACCATGGAATTTCAGGCAGGAGGATGTGTCAGCACTCAGGAGCCTGAGCCTCCAGTTCAAGCAGCTACTGCACGAATTCACTTACCAACCCTGCCAGGTCTGAAGCATCCTAACAGGAGCTCACTGGGCTGGGTCGACACCTGGGCTTTGGGATGACACTCAGCCTGCCACAGCCCACCAGCGTGCTGACTGTCACATGTCCCCCAGCCCTGCAGGTTATCGTGAGCCCGGCCAGCACACACCCTCACCTGAAGGTGTGAGCGAGCCTCTTCTTCCTCAGGGAGCTCTCCTGCTGCAGGAGCTGGGCCTCACTCCAAGTTCACTGCCAACTGAACAGTTCACTCAGCTGGAACAGGCAAAGTCACATCAAATACATGAATTGAAGGTTCCTCTCTGCCTCGTTTCTAATTTAGGTTGGCAAAGGTAAATGAGCTCCCCATCCATACGCTCAGCCTTACTGAGCTATGGCACCCATCAGATAAGGGATTGATGCAACTTGGGACCTTTTTTCCTTTTAACATTACTAGTATTACCCAAGCTCCATCTCTGTTTTCCTTCCTCTTCACAGGAAGCACTTGGGCATAATGATCTGAAGGCATTTGATTCTGAAGCCTTGCACAGAAAGGCAATCTGCACCGCAGAGTCCTGTGCAGTGACTCATCCCGGGAGGGCCTTTGCTCCCGGCCTTTCTTGTCGGTACCTGTGCGATTCTCTCCTCAGGCCACATGAGGGTTTGCCAGGTTTGGGCACAATGCAGCCGATCCACCTCAGTTAAGCTCCAAGTCAAGCCTGATCGTGCCAATGCCAATACCATTTTTAGCAAGTGAAGTATTTAAGGACATCTGTCCTTCCCCAGATAGCTCCTAGAGAGGAAGGTCCAATCAGCAGCTCTTTCTTTGGCAGCTTTTGGCTGGCACTGGACAACTCCACATAGAAGCAAAGTCACTAGCTCTGACCAACACGTATCACATCAACCACTGCTAAACAGACCCAGTGACTTCTAGCTCAATTGTTTCGCATCCTGACCCGTTTTTCCCTCTGAGCAGCTGAAGTATCTTAAATAAAGCTAACCCAAGATAAATCATCTAGTTTTACTACCGAGCAGTGATGGGCTTGCGGGGAGAGACACACCAAATTTGGCATTTCACAGGAAACAAATGCAGAGAGCTACTAGGATATTCACAAGATACTGAGCTAATAAGATGCAATCAAAACCAAAAATTCTGCAACATTTTACCAGCTGCTGCAGAGGGGTAGAGTGTAGCATGAGCCTGTGCATTTCTACCAGAAAACTGAAAGCTCTAGGCACTAATTCCACCCAAAAGACCCAAACACAGACACATTCAAGGCAGCCAGAGAAAGCCCTGATAAGACAACAGCTAGAGTTTCCACAAGAAATCGTTTCTTTTACAGTCACTCAAATAGCTGGGCCGAGAGCCCCAGTCCAAGACACGGCCCAAACACGGGGTTGAAGCCTGTGTCAAGAGCAGCCTGCACTGCGGCAGCCCTGACTCCCTCCAGTCCCATCCATACTTTAAACAATCCACTGGCACTAGTCCATTATCTGAACTTAACTACCTACTAACTTAAAAACAAAACTAACAAAAAAAAATGCTAAGTCAGTGGGGTTAACTGGCTACCACAGTTTGAGTTTCTTTTTGCATGCACCTAGCCAAGAAATCACCTTTTCCTGCCAGAGATGAATTTAGGCATGTGTCTCCTTCAAGTGCTTCATTCTTGAGACTCGAAGTCCCTTGAGCTCTCTGCCTTGCTTCAACTGCTTGAACAACAGGGAAACAAGCAACACAAACAAGCTTCTTAGAAGAATACAGATCTGGATCTTGTGCCATTTAGGGGTACACTGGTCACACACAGAAGGAAAATGGAGGCTAGGCATCATTTTTTTTAGGGGAGAAATCAAGTTCACCTTTAAGCATTCTCATCTCTGTGCTGTCCCATGTGGGCAGAGGACCAGGACAGGCTCAAGTGTAGCCTGGCACAGCCTGCCGAGGGCCAGGCTACCCGAGAACAAGCAATGCCACTCCTGTTTCTGGAGTGTCCGTCTGCATGACATCTTGCAGAGAAAGGCCTACCCATGAGATATTGTCTGCGGAAGAGCATGGCTTGGCAGCCTGAGCAACAGACCAGAGGCTTCTGCCACAAGCTCCTGGGTCTCATTTAACTGCTCCTTTCAAACAGACCTGAGAAAACCCCAGTGACTTAACCTGAACAGCATGACTGCCCAGCTGTGGTTTCTTGGTGCCCCAGGTTCTTCTGTTGGAAAGACTTAACTGACACTTTACAAGACCTCTCAGCAGGGTAGTGCCAAGGCCTCTATGGACACCACAGGAGCAGACAGCTCTATGCTGAATGCTTGTACACAAAGGGCTCATGATCTTCACTACTAGCCAAGCTACCTCCCTCCCAGCACCCTTCTCTCCTCTGGGAACCTCCCACAGACAACAACAGAAGCTCACAGTCTAGGTACATACCCCATAGGATGGGCATTTCTCATGCTCTCTGGCAGCTGAGTGACATAGGGCACAGGTAGCTCTGTTACTCCTTTCGTGCTCAAAAGCTAGCCACAGACTTACTTACCAGGATCACACAGGGGTTTCCTTCAAGTGGAGGCACCCTTCTCACTCAAGTGGCAGCAGTCTGCGTTCACTACAAACCTGTAAAGAAAAGGGGAGAGAATACAGACCATACATGTCCCCAACACAGCGGGGCAGCTACAGAAAAGCCACAACTGTGACTGTAGACTAAGAACTGTTGCTGCCCTGGAAGCACTAACCTCCTGGTCATGGGATAGGATCTATTGTGGATTAGGTAAATGCACAATACTCAATATCATAGATGGACATATGGTCTCTATGCTGGAAGACTGCAACTGAAGATGCTAGATAAAGCCAGAGTAGTTTTGCCTCTTTAGACTCCTCTGCAAGTTAAGCTTTTTGCATTAAGAGCCACTGCTATTACCAGAATTAAATACCTGTGAGAGCTCTCTGAACACTTGCTAAGTGGCAACCTATCCTAGACATCAAGGTACTGGCAAAGTAGAACACGCTATTCTGGAACAATTCAGAGATAAGAAAACAAGTCTTGAAGAGCGTGACTTGACTGAAGCCTTAGTCCCTGGAAGAGTTGGGAGAAAATAAGAAAGTCTGGTTACTTAACTGTCATGAGGAAAATTATCTAATGGAAGAGAATTAACTCGAAGGGAACAGTGCAGCTCAATGAAATTCCACTACACTATTAGGTGTGTCCAATTACTTCCAGTGTAAGTCAACTAAACAGTTTCAGGCAGGTTAGTAGAAAGTTAATTCAACTGTATGACCAAGCAAGGGAGGATCAGTTTCCCACAAAGCAATCATGATTTGGAAGCAACTTCAGGGAGTTCTCAGACTCAGAGAGCCTTTGGGCCTCCCACCTCCAACACTGGTAAGACCCAGGGCTCCAACGACACTGCTCAATCTTAAGTTTGTAGAACACTGTTCTACTCCCAACACTGCCAGAATTAGCCTCAAAATACACTTTGGAGCTACACAGCAACTGCAGGAAGATGTCACAAACCACCCAGTAGCCACTGCCTTCCTACCAACTCCCTGCCACTAACCATCACAGCCCTAGGACAGCTTCAGCAGGAGTGAGCATTGCACACCAACATCAAGGAAAGGGGGGATTGACACCATGCACCTCTATCACTGCTGTGAGTTTTGGGTCGATTTGAGTTTGGTTCTCATCAAAAACTCCCCAAGAGTTCAGAGTTTATGTAACCCCTACAGACAAAGCCACAAGTTTTTCCTTCTAGAAAAAACTGACAGTACAAAAGGGTCAGAATTGCATCAACATGCAGAACAGAGAGCCTCATCCTATCTGCCATGCCTAACACCAACAGGAACAGAACATGCATCTTGTTCTGAAGCTGCAGAAGCCATCAGACATGCAACAAATCTCCAAAGGACCATTCACTTCTCTGCACGAAGCACAGGTGGATCAGCCTACATGATAACCTGAGGAAATGGAGCATGGAAAAGCCTTGAACTTGCAGTAACCAGCACGGCTGCCTCTGCTTGGATGCCCTGAGGCTGAAAAGCACTCCCATCTCCATCAGAGCCCCACCTTCTACCTCTTTGCCAGGCTTGCAGTTTTCCATCTCAGAGTTGGACCTACATGGGGAGCCAACAGGAACCCACAGGACACCTACATGTAGTCCTTCTAGGGTTGCCTGATTCCTCCTCTGCATTTTGGTGCTTTGGGCTGGGAGAGAGAGGGCAGACCAGTTGGGTGAAGTTCAACTATCTGGAACAGCGTGATGAGGCCACACTTGGCCTCGCTGTAGCTGGGTGAAACTGGGCTGGGTGCCGCATTGCCCTGCAAGCCATGAACGCCTGACAAAGATCCAAGGAGACACTGATAAGGCCCCCAGGGTTTCTCAGACCAGCCTGTCACTTAGGATAAGAATCACAGAAGAAATAGCTCCACCTTACCAAACTGTACATTGAACATAAGACAGCCTCAAGCGCCTCAGCATTTCCATTTGACCTACAATTGTATAGCCAAAAAGCTGAAGTATGCAAGTAGGCCATAGGCTTTTAGCTTAACATCAAGAATATATATTCACCAGAAATGCTACCAAGACTGAAAAACAACAAAGCAGTGTGTTGTATGTTTTACATACAGGTAGGTTAAAGTTTCATTTAAGAAGAATTTTGTCATCATATTCTTCTTGGAGAGTTTTCGACCCCAGTAAGACGACTCAAGCATGGACTTTTGTGACAGGAAGCCCATTCTTCAAAGCAAGGTTTGGGGCCAGTTACAATAGTGATTATAAACACTGCTTGAGCCACTACTACAAAACCCTTCTAGTGCCAAGTTAGAGGTTTTAATACCTCACGATGCTCCTACCTCCTTACATTGAGACTACTACATCAAATGAAGATGAGAAACCTCCAAGAGGTACATGTCTCCAAGAAGCTATGCACTCCAAGAGTGCATGCCTCCAATAGGCCGTGCACTAGATATTTGCATCGAACTGCATGCCAAAATCGTTGTCACTAATGCCAGTCCAGATGAACAGAAACCAGGGCACTGTAGATAGTGTTCTCCTATACAGGAATACTTGTCAGACCTTTACAGAAAGTATTTCCCTCACATTGGGCAACCTCCCCCCACTTCACTCCACCCAAGCATTCAGCTGCAGGCCATCACAAAAGCCCTCACCCAGTGGAAATCCTAATCAATCAGGAGTACAAGAGCTGCAAGACATACCACTGTGCATGGAATAAGTCTTGGAGTAGCAGAGTGGAGCATGAGATGTACATTCATACCAAAAAACATCAGCTGAGAGGCAGAAGCAAGATTAAGTTTACCATTACAAGCTCTTAGATATGAGTTGCTTGACCAGACTTGACTCAGTATGGGTCCAATGACCGCTCTCTGCTTAACTGGCAGTTAGGCTTCATGTTTTGCACTTGAGATATGCAGGTTATACAATTCCCAAAACAGGCTCCTGTAAAGATAAAGGGAATACATGAATGCAATAAACATGCCCAGGGTGAAGCAAAGCCAGTTGCCAACACTGAGATCATAAGAGGCCCTGTGACCAATGGCAGAAGCAACACACCAACTCTTGCTTTTACTACCCCATATATTATCCATTCCCCAGAGCAGACCCAGGTAGGCAAAGACATGGATGGGTTTTAGGCATTGCTTCAGAACACAGAAGTTCCAGAAGATTCAACAACAAAAACCTACAGACTGCTTGGGACTTCTACAACTAAGTACCAAGCAGTACAGGCAAAGCCTCTTGAACTTGGGGCTTTTCAATGGGCTTCACAGTGTGCACCTGCAGTCCGTACCAAGCCTCCTTCCTTTGTCTTTCAGGGACCATTAGCAACAAGCAGCAGCAAGACAGATGTGACTGAGCATCATAAGCTCTGTAAGTTTCCACAGCTTGTCCCTGAGGTAGCTGCGGAGTTCAGGATTAGGCCTAGGTCGCCAGGGCTAGACAGTAGCTTTCAAGTACAGCCTGCTATTTTCTTTCCCCCAGTTTTGCTCAAAAGACTACTCCCCCTCCCGCCCCCCTGCCACACACACACACACACACACACACACACACACACACACACACACTCTTCCTTGGGGCTGACATGATGAGCTGTGTGAGGGCCCTGGTGCAGCAGCAGAAGGGTGTTGGTAGGGGATGAGCTGGGTTTGTGCATGAGCTCAGTGGAATCAATCCTTGTTTCTGAGTGAGTGCTCATCCTTGAGTAATTGCTTGGCTGCTGGCAGCAACAGGCTTGCTGCACTATGAAACAGGTGGTCGAGAATCACCCCCTTTCCTCGAGTCCGCAGATCCTACCAGCTAGGCAGGACTCATGCAGCAAGAATTTCCCACTTATTTCCTTGCCATGTTTCTGCCAGCAAGGGAGAAGCGAGGAGACAGGGTGGCTGGTTGCTCAGTATTTTTGCTCACTGCTTCCATGGTGCATTAGATCAAGCAATAAAGTGCCACCAGATTTGCACAAGCTTTAAATCAGGAGGCCTCACAACACCCCCATGCAGCTAAGAAAAGGACATGGGCTCATGCCACCCACCACTGAAATGGACACCTCTGGGCTGGAGCCGAGCAGCTGCGTGACACCCCGCAGCAACACTTCACAGCAGTTTAGGGTAGAAGGTGATTAACCTTTGGCTGAATCCCTTTGCTTCAGCATGCAGAGCTGGCTCTGTTTTGCTGTCCACCCCCACCTGCACAACTCTGCTGTTCTCATTACCTCCCTGCCCTGAGACAGTAGCTCCCAAGCTAGTGGAGGACCTTGCTTCTGCACTGTTTAGTCAAACATCCCTTTTGTCTCTTACCTCTAATCCAAGCAGCAAGAGCCACGTGAGACAAGCTACTGTGAGAGAGCTGTAGCACCCTGCATCTGCTCACCAGCCAGGGCAGGCACTCACACCCAGGTCTTCTTAGGAGGAGTTGGGGGCAAGCTCCTGCGCACAGATCCCAAAGGGATGCTTCAGACAAAGAAAGACACCTCTCTGTTCATTGCCAAAGTCCTTCCACGTTGGCAGGAAGTTTGGCACTCTGTTTCCTGTTCTTACGCAGAGTCTTCATCTCCAGATTCTAACCTAGGATATAGCATATCAGCATTTAGTCTCCAAGCTTGGTAGCTAAAACCTGCAACTCCCAGTAGAGCCATGTGTCCCTTAAGTTAAGCCTTGAATGAGCATCTTGAAACAACTCCAGAATTACACAGCAGATGAAGACAGAACCAGCAATGACCCCAGCCTGACTCACCAGGTGGGATACATCCCACCTTGTCTCAGAGGAACTCCTAAGCTCATCTGCCTTGTAGCCGGAGAGGGGACTCATCTCAACCCAGGACTACATGTAACACAGGCCTGGGAAATCCTGCCCTTGACAAGCAGGTTTCCCGCTGCTGCTTAGGCAGCCTCCAGTCAGCTAGCTAGCCCAGAGACATCTAAGCTCCTGCAAACTGCCCTGTGGCCATCCTTGCAGCCCAACCTTCTCTGTAAAGTCAAGTTCATCTCTTGGAGTGAAACCCTGAAGTGTTACTTACCTTTTTTAAAGGTCTGACAGCTTGCAAGAATAT
>JAUBOD010000351.1:2253155-2264162 GCA_032353885.1 Nothura maculosa | reverse complement strand
GAGCAGCTTTTGAGAGCTACTACTTAGGACATGCTACCTTCTACAGCAAATAGGTGCAAGAGATTTGGGAGGATTGACAGCTTATGTGCAAACTACTCTGAAATGGAGCTTTATTAAAAAGCTTTCCTCCTCAAAAGAAATCAAGAAGTTGATGTGTTATAAGCCTTCAACTGAAAGAGTGTGTGCAGGATGTGCCACCCCTCCAGCCTGTTCTAGTGTCACACAAGATGACAGTCACCCCAGGTTTCTCCGTACTGGTGAAGAGCAAGGCGACGAAACGCAAAGTCGGCTCCGCACCAGCTCGCACCAACTGCACGGAGGGCAGTGGGTGAGCTGGGAGCTAGCACAGCAGTGTGAGGGAAGGAACACAACATGTGCAATTCCTCAGCCCTGTTGTGGACTTCCCAGGAAAGGGTACATCCGGCTTTAAAACAGCTCTTATGCATACCCTCTAGCAGAGGGCAAACCTGCCAACAGTACCGGAATGTGGGAGATATATCTCACAGCTTCTGCATCCCTGTAGAAACCGCAGGAGACCAAAGAATTTGGTCCTGCGTCCTTTCTAATAAAAGGTAGTATTTGCCCATAGCACAGGCACAAAATTCCTACCAAACTACCAGAGCTTTACTCCTTCAGCAGAAAAAAAAGGAGACCCTACATGTCCACCCCCTCCCTGGATCATAGGAGTCGGCTGTGGCAGAGGAGAGATTGGGTTTTCTGCAAAGCCTGTTGCTTTGAGGCAGCAGAAGGGCAGAGCTCAACTTTATCACTGTTGGCCCCAACACAATTTACCATTTAGAAGCTAATCCCCCTCCATCCAAGAGCACAAGGCCTGCTAAAGCTCTCGTGTCCACTTCTCTGATTCTTCATTGTCCACACTGACAGAGAGAAGCTGAAGACCTAATCAGTGTGTAATTCAATCGTGGTCCAGGCGGTGTCCCAGCACAATGCTCTGCTTGTAGTGCCACGGGCTAAGTCAGCCAGCTACTGTTAATGCACGGCAGCAGGTGTGAAGAATGTCACTCGGTGTAACTCCACGTTGCCACTCTGCCGAGGTCCGCTCCTGACGCCGCTTTCACTCACCACTTAATGATTGTTTTTCCTACTGTCAGCAAGCTGATATTCAGCTGTACAGTAAAACAGCACTTTCAGGATTTTTCATCTTGAACAGGAATTCCCACTTAGCATAACAAGGGCCTCAAACAAAATAAATCCCTCTGTTCTCTAGATCCCCAAAACATGGATGGTTGCTAGAAAGCTCTTTATTTCCTTAACCTCAGCGCAGGCATTAATAAGTTATGACTTACTTCACCTGAAGGGCTGCACTCTGCTGTTCCTCACTGCATGCACGGTAGGCTTTGCCACACACCTTTTAGTCACGTGCAAAATCTGCCAACGTCCTGGGTACCCAGCTCTATTTGAACAAGTCACAGACAGACTCTTCAAAGTATCTTACTCACGGACAGGCAGTTAGAAACCTCTGGAAACCTAGAGTGGATTACTGACACAACTGCTGCTGCTGCAGGTCTCAGGTACCTCTGAAAACTGCACTGGACTTCTTACTTTTGCTACATCAGTCGTAGTAGAAAGTTGCATTTCCAGTTTTCTTGATCCATGTAACAGTGCAAGGAAACTGAGGAAGAGGAGTGCAGAGACTGAAGGCAGAGGAACACAGAGCAACACACCTGCTGCTTCAACAGGGATGAAGCAGCAAGAGCCACTGTGCAGCCCCAGCCATAGTACTGGGGAGATGACACAGTGGGGAACTACTGCTGATAAACCCATAGCAGGACTAGTGACCTGTAAACTACTGAAAGTGCAGGAAAAAAAGTGGCAGGAAATAAAAGCAGATCAAAGGACAACTTCTTTACCCATAGATGTGTATCACAGTTTTAATAGTCCTAAGTGATGTTCTTTCTTGCATAATAGTGATGTGACCAAGAACTGTGAAAATAAAAAAGGAGAGCTAAGAACCACTAATATCTACTGCATCTGTTTTCTGAACAGCCTTGAGTATGTTTTTCTGGAGAGTTTCTGATGCTGCTTCTCTAATTCTTTAGTTGTAATGCGGAAGGAATATAAGTAGGAAGAGCAGCCAGTGGAAGGGCTACGCTGCCACAGAAATGCGAAGAGCCTACAACAAAGGAACAGTTTTAATCTCAAAGAGCTCATAACTGAAGTCATCTAGTTAACCTGATTAATCCAATATATAGACAAATGAAAAAATAATTTTGTTGCTCTCACATATATTACCTTGCGGCTACGTATTTTTCTGTCCAGAGTCTTTCTGTGTCATTTTTAAATCCTTGAAGGCCAGTAAGAGGATGAAGGAAGATCATCCCGCTCCCTGGCCCTTGCTACACAAATATCAAAATTTTCATTATTCAAAACATGCATCAGACCATCTGTACTTAAGATGTCTAGCAAGTCTTGCTCAGCACTGAAGCCAAGCTGCTCATTTCAGCCATCCTTGTCCACTGTCATCACTGACGGCTGATTTCCAAACATGGCCAGACACTGGTTTCCATGGCCGAGGTCATGAGACATTCCTGCATCCTGATTCAGGATTTAGCAGCGTTGCGCCAAGCCTTAGAAGCACGCAGAGCATTTGCAACTGAGCACCTGCGGAAATCCCATTTCCTGACAAAGAGAGTCCTCCAATATCCATGTTTTTCTCCTGGGCTAAGACTATGGTGTAATGAAATATGGCCTAAATAATCCTTTTTGTAGCTACGCAGGGGAATGTCCTTGCTCAAGCATTTACCTCTCCTAACGGGGTTTAGTGGGAACTTGGTGGAGAACAGAGATATAGTGAGTGCAAAGCCTGGCTGATGGAATAGGGCAGAAACTGTGCTCAGGGCAGGCACACAAAATAAATACGCATGTTACCAAACAGAGCAGCAGGAAGGACTCTGGCAACAGTAGTGAATACAGATCAGGGGACAGGAACCTAAAGAGTCATATAAAATATGGTGGGTGTTGTGATGGTGACACTGGGAGGCACAGGAAAAAGAGGGAGCAGTCATGAAAATGAAAAGGTAGAGAAACAATAGTTTCATACAGTCTTCCTGTGCCCCACTCCTCAAGCTCTGAGTATTGTACCTCAACCCTCCTCTAGATGCCCCCAACTTGGCCTCCTCACCCTGTAGCTCCCCGCATTCAAATCCACAGCCTCTCTGTGCTCTGTCATCTTCCCTTGCTGGCTTTGGCAGAGTGGATGTGAGGCCCATACTACCACACCGAGCAGAGACTGAGCCTGCACACTGCTCTGTCAGGCAGCTCACTTGAGCTCCTTACATCAAGCACTGCCAGTCCTCCAAGTTTCTCACACACACCACCATGTACTTCAGCTGACTATATGGGTCTGACAGCTTGCAGATCAAGCATTTATCACAGCCTTGCTGGTCTCGAGTCCTCACTCAATCTGGTTTTGGGAACCATGACTCTTCACTGTGCTGTGCAGGCTCAGTGTCTGAAGGATGACAGCCACTATCCCTATTTCCATCAGGCAACTGGGGTGATTCTACTCTGCTAACTGCTGTGTTTCACACTCCTCCTTGCCTTGTGCTGAGGTGCTATTGCTGTGGGTCCTGTCAGGGGACCCATCCCTCCTATTGGCCATGGCAGTGTACACTCAAACAGCTGCTAGGGCTGGATGAAGCACCTGCTCTGGGCAACAGCAGCTGGAGTTCATTTTGGGTCCAAAGGGCTGGGGCCAAACAGGCTGACCGCATGTGCACTAATCCGGTATCATCACCGCCGCCACCAAGAACAGCTGCTCTTTGAAGAGGGAGGGGAGAACTATTTGGGGAGGAATCAGAGCTTTATAAAGGACAATATGGGCCAGGTCCTCAGCTGGTACATACCCAGTTAAAGCACATATGCTCATGAAGTTGTAAGAATCGTGCTCATACACATTATTAAAAGATTTGCCTCATTCTTAGTGCTGCTTTTTTCTTTTTGATTTTCCTATCCCTCTTTGCACTGAAAAAATCTTCCTTTAAAAGGCAAAGTAAACTTGCTTGTCTCTTGGTTTAGAGCAAACAGCCTAAAGTGACTGGCTGCATATACCCCTCTACACAGGCAACAAGAAAGCAGCTTTTATTAGCGCCTGTGAAGAAGCTTTTATTAGTCCTTGTTTCTGCTTGCCTCCCACATCCTGGGCACGCGTTAATGGGACACGGGAGTTTTCGCTGCGCAACACGTCAGAGGCAAACGCGGCCAAGGTGTCTTCAGAGAAGGTGCTCTTCCCAAGCACCATAAGGCTGGCAAACACATAGCCCACAGAGTGTGTTATTTCAGTCAGTGGTCATGACTATGTGATTTGGGAAGAGCAAAAGACACTGGCACAGGCATAAGCTTAGCTGCCTTCAAGGAAAATTGCTTACCTCTTTTAGCTAGAAGTTGGTTTATGACCCAAGCATATAAAACTCTTCTCCAAGTCCTTCCTAGTATACTAGTGAGAAATGCCCCTGCTGCCCTGGGGAACCACTGGGCGGAAGCCTCAGGCACGGAGAGCTGGCGCTTGCCTAAAGCAAAGGAGATGGGTGACATTTTTTACTTGCACCTAAAAAAAGTCCTAGCAGAAAAAGTAGTATCTATTTCACTGTACTATTTACTCCTCACCCACAAGATGTGCAAGTGTAAATTGTACTTGTCTATCCAAGTAAGTCCTAGACATTTTACTGTGATGACACTGAGGTACAGGCTGACAAGGCCATTTCCTTATCACCCAGAAGATTTGCAGAATTGTGCCAAAATGTCCGTAGCTAGAGGGATATTCTCAGCTGCTGCAGTCCCACAGGTTCCCTCTGAGGCTTTAACCACATTTCCAAAGTTGGAAACTACCAAAGCACATGTAACATATACAGAAAACAGTATTGTCCAGTTACACACTTGTTTTGTCCACATATAGCCATATATGCCTAAGGGAACTGCATAACAATCAGCATTTGCAGTCTTAACTACCTATATGGAGCAATATAGACACCTTCCTATGTTGTTACACCCTTCAGAGCAAAAGGAAGCTGCCAGGGGGCCCTATTCTACGGCAACAGCATATGCAGACTGGACTCCGCTATGGGAGCGACTGTGCAAGAATTTTTAAAATGATATTATCCTCACCTAGAAAAGTGCTCTTTTCACAACAGTATGCTGCCTGCAGCAATCTATGAAGTGCATTGTTCTGATCTAGAAAACAATACAAAGGAGTAAAAAACACTCCTAGCCTCTGACAGGCACACAGCCCAGCCAGACCCTCAGAATCCTCTCTGCAGCTTGCACATTTCATGCAGACCAGCTGCACAGGATTTATTTGGTCAGTTTGGGAGTATCAAAGCTAACTTTTTTTTTCTCTTTGCCCCAGGCAGGCAGTTAGTAGGCAGGATTTAAATCAGAGAACAAGTCGTTCTGTGAAATCTGTAAATATTCAGCACAATCTACATTTATATAAAAGACAGCAACTGTAGCTAGTAGTTTTAAACTCAAAAAGTAAAACCTTTCACAACAGTATTTTTTTTGCACAACATCAGTGTCCTAAAGACCAGAATAAGTAACCTCTCAACACTATCAACTAATGTTACTGGCTGCCTTAAGTGACATGTCCCTTATGAAGTTATGAAGTTACACTTCATAATTCCAATTATGAGGCGAAGGTCGCACAGTTCCTCTGCATTAACACATCGAGTTCACAAGTGTTCTGTTCAATACTTGCAGACTCACTCAGAAGACTTTGCCTGAGGCCTACTGCCATAAACAGGCTGCACTCTAACAGCTATTGTTGTATTTAAAGCCACTAAAATAAGAAAAGATTAATATATAGGTGGTGCACAAGTGGAGTTTGGAAGAGAGAGCAACAACAAAGGCCCATTTGGTAACCAGAGGTGGAAGATGCACTATTCATTGGGAGTTACCATAGTCTTGAAAGCATATATATTTTGAGTAGAATTATCCACTTCTGCTTTTTCTGATTCACCTCTACAGACTCCATATTAACACACAATTTAAAATAAACATTTAGCAGATGAATATTCATATCATCTTTTCTAAGCAAGGACCTTGAATGACTCTTTGCTCAAAACTCATTTTGACTCCGAGAAGGTTCTCTTTCAAGTGAAAACTGGGAGAAGAGCTCATTTGTGATTCTTCGGTGAACGGAAAAGCTGAAACACTTTCAGTAATTTCATTCTCACCTGCAGTGTTTCGCACACCGCTCACTCCCGGGACATCTGTGGTTTCAATTTCTTTTTTATCAAGCCAAGCTAATGCTGCCAATCCAAATCCTAGGAGAGCCTGTATGTCAGAAGCACTCTGAGTACCTGAAAGGACCAAAGAACATACACTGTCATGAAAATATAAGACAATAAATGGTTTATAGGCTTTTGTGCCTTGACTGTTGGTAAGTTTCATTAAGCCTTAAGGAGCTCTGAGGATGTGCAGAGTGTATCTGCCCATGCTGAACCTGAACAGCTCTTTCAAGGGCCATATAGAGCACAGCACTCATGTACCAAGGCTCGTGCTGCCTGACAGTCATTTCCTGCAGTCATCAATTTCACACTACAGCAAAAAAAGGAACTGCCTTTCTTAATGAGTCAAGTTATTTTCTCATTTGCTAGAAAATGGTTGGAGATTCTTATCCTTGGCTTTGGAAAGGAAAACAAAAGAGGAGGGTAAGGGATACAAATTATAAGAGACTTCAGGCAGCTTGAGGTTGCACAAATCCCTCACACAACTCATTGCCTTCCTTAGAAACCTGCTTCAGTGCTGAGATTCAGTGGCTTCAACTTGCACTAAGGGACCGGCCTTACATTGTGCCATAAAAAGACTGCAAGGACAAGCCTTAGATTTGTTGGCCTAATCTTGTTTAAATTTATCTAAATTAAACGTTAAGTTGCAAAGCTCAGAGGCAGAAAACCCCTGCCATTTTTTCTCACTTGCTCCTATAAGCAGTCCCTTTGAAAAATCAGATGGGTAGTGGCAGCCAGTAGTCACTTGAGACAAACAGGCCACTTGCAGCACAAGTGTGCCTGCAAGAGAGGAATCGGAGAGTGAGAGGGCAGGTACCGCCCTGCAGCCTGGTCCGAAGCTGCTCCTGCAGCCTGAGCTGAGCTGCTTCCAGCTCCAGCATTAAGAACCTGCACAAATGTACACACAGGCACACAGCCCTGTGCAGCTTGAAGAGAGCAAACTCTCTGCTGATAGAAGAGTCCCATAGTGAACATCAGTATTAATTACGGGTAATCCAATTTGAACACTACAGAGAAAACCAGCATGAATTAGGAAGTCCTTCTACTGCTTTGCATACAAGATTAAGGATAAGCTTTGCTTGCATTTCAGAAACTTTTAAGAGTGTCTTCTATATTTCTTCTTGGACACAGCATACCAATATGATGTGGGCATATTATGTTTGAAGTAAACAGAATTCAATAAACTTCAAAGATTTCTATAAGTAACACAATGGTAGTATTATCCAGCATTTAGAATGTTCCTTATGTACGAACTTCACTGAAAAAAATCAGTTAACATATTACATATCTGGGCTATGCTGACTTGCGTCCAAGAAATCTAAGGAGCTAAATGACTGGAGATACCAGTGACATCAGCACTGCAACATCACACTGCTGTCAGCTACTGATGCAAAGTGGGAAATCCAAATGATGGAAAAAGGCATTCCTGCTTCCACATCAACTGAAGAATATCCTAATATATCTCAAATAATAATGTATGCTTTCCATGTTTAAAAATATCAACGACAAAAGAAAATCTAAAACTGTCTAGCAAAGGAAAGTGGACAAAAAAACCTAAGCTTTGAAGTATTTGAAACGAGTGTCAGAAAAAGACATTTTATATGTGGCTTCCAGAACTGAAATAAATGCTAGCATTTTTCATAGAGGATTTTATTGTGATACTTTATTTATGTAAATGAAACACACAGGTGTGTGCAGCCAAGGCAAGGCACAATCACACAGCAATTTTCAGTTTACGTGGGCCCAAAGAATAGGCTCCCCTGTGCTCGTTTGGTATCAACAAGAACTAGGTCACTGACTTCAGAGGAGAAAAGCTCTAAATTTTACCCTTCCGAATCCTTCTTTTACATTGCTAAAACATGCTGATTTCACAGTGCTGTAAAGTGGAAATTCCCCAATTTTTTTAATTTGCTCAATGACACAGAGAGAAAAAGTATTTCCAAGTAAGTCCACCCCACAGCTCAGTCACATTTTGTCATCCCATGGCCATCTCATGTTTTGTGGATAGCAACTTTTACTGCGACACAGCTGAAAAAAAAAAAAGTTATTTTTCTATGTTTACTTAAGCTGTAACCTTCCAAATTTCAGGCTGCCTCTTTCTTTTCCCCTACTTTATGAGTCATACAGTGCAAAAAGAAAACAGCTCAGAAGTCTTGCTGGCTTTTCCTGCATGGAAAAAGGAAAGCAGAAAGAGTAGGATCAGACTGTAACAGTGAAATGATGCACCTGTTGAGAATGGCAAAGCATATGGATATATGGCTTATGTGGCTTTGAGTTCAGCACTAGCAATTGTGAATTCACGGGTGCCTATATGAATAATTTTCCATTTCCTGCCACAGAGCTCAGGTTTCGCTCAATTACAAAGTAAAATCATGAATGGAGAGGAAGGCTGATTTACAAGAATATGCACCATATATTTACTTAGATATTTATTACTTCTTTTCTTTGCACAGCCTTCAGTTTTCATCATAGCTATTGATGGCCACTGAATAACCACTTAAGGAAAAAGTCTGGCATCCTTGGACATACAATTTGCAAAGCACACAAAAAACCTGCCATGGCTAGAAAGGAGCTAACAGATGGTGGTGGCTGGACAGACGCAACAGTCACAGCTTTTGCTACCTGCGGTTGAAGGATAGAAAAGTAAACCCCAGGTTGCAAGGAGCAGCTTAAAGAGCCCACTGTAACTGACAAAGAACAAAGAGAAACTAAAATTAAATGATTGCAATGTGGCCTCGGCAGAAAGTATATTTTCAGATGATTGTTAAAGCCCAGTCCTCCCTGCTGAACTCTGCCAAGGATTAAAAACAAGGGGTGTGGGTGCAGGCAGGAGTTGTCTGTGCAAGAAACAGTCCTTCACAGGGATTTTAATGTGTGGCTGTCTGGCATTCTGCTGCACTATACCACTTGAAATACTCTTTATGTTTTCTAACAGAATCATCCTAAATCATGAAAATTCACCAATACTCCTTTCTCCAATGCATGTACCCAACATTCATTTAAATTCTTCTGGATTATGGGAAAGGGCAGGGCCAGCCCTGTCCCCATCCTAGTTACAGACCCCTTGCTTGCCATATGTTTGTATGGAAATGACCACTGGGGCTTTAGGGGCTTGAGCTCAGTTTCAATTCTTGCTTCCCTCATTCAAGAATTGCCACTTTCATCCCCTTCAGCCCAACAATAGCTGTTCACATAGGCAAGCTGTACAATACAAACTCCAAGATTTAGCAAGAGTAAGGATCTAATCCAGATTCCCTGGCTGCAAAAGCCACATACAGATATTGTTACCCAAGTGTGTTGTAGCTTTTCCAAAGCACACTGCTTGGGCGAGATACCCAAGACTTCCCTCTCAGTTGGAGGCAGGTGGGAAACAATTCATCTCTTATCTTCAAACCCTCTGCCCCTCACAGAGCAGCTGCACTTATCCTATGCCAATCTAAGAAACTGAACAAGGTGCCCATCTCCCAGGATACAGCTAGGAAAACCAACTCATTAACATCACAACTTTTTGGGAGAGAGATGTAAATTATACTTTTGCAGGCCAGGTACAAACATAGACTTACCCTATGCAAGTATGAGAACCTCTAGGTTATTTTGTAATGGTATGTTTCCATAACAAATGTTATTAGAGTACTAATTACTTGAATTTCCTTTAGTTCTGTGATTCTACAATTCACAAAACAAAATAAATTGGACATCATTTTCATAAAAAAAAGACAGTTTTGAGAAATGTACTGGGATTAAGGAAACTTGGGGCCAAGTTTTGATATCAGCCATAAACTTCATAGCTGACCTTAAGAAAAGTCTGTGAGTTTCAGTTCTCCCTCACTGAAAAGGAATAATTTAGATCCTGATTGCTGAAGGACTATATGTGATCAGGAGTCCATCAATATGAGCATGTACAAACATGTATTCACTGATATCCTCGGAAATTACTGCTGTCAATATGAAAACCAATCTAACGAATAAAAAGGAGCTGTCTTCTTTCCTATGGAGACACCAGCTAACTTGTTTTCAATTTCACACCTTCTGGGCTATACACCTCCTGGAAGGGGGTCACTGAGGACTCCGCTCCTATTAGGATGTCAGTGATACATGCACATGCATCACACCTGCCCCCTTTCCTGAGGAACGCAGCAAATTATCCTGCTGTAGCTAAACACTAGCAACTACTTCACTGTCTACAATCAAGACCATCCCATAAAGGGAACTAGAGAAAGCTGTTTGAAACACATCTTTCCAGCAGAAGTCTCTAGTGCTACTAAAAGCATCTTCAGAGCAGGGTCACGCACAGGGTCTAGCACATATATTACAGCTCATGAACTTAAGCACTTACTTTAGCTCTGTAAATACGTACGCACATGTTTAAATAACGTGAGCTGCTTTACTTACGATGCTTTGTGTTTTTTTTTAAATGAGAACTTCTTACACTGCTTTAAGTTTGTCAAAAATCTCATTTAACCACAATGTGAAGAGTCAGAGGCAGGTGCAAACCGAGCATTAAGGCAGGCAAAGCGCAGAGTGCCGTGAGCGAAGGAGGCGTCAGGCTGCAAATACCCAAGGTGAGCAATTTCCTGGCGTTCTCCACGCCGCTCTCGGCTGCGGAGCTTCGCGCTCGGGCGCTCACATGCGATGAGGATCAGAGGGCGCACGGAGGAGCGCGCAGGGCGGGCCGGGGTGCAGGGAGCGCGCGCGCAGCGGCCGTTAGCGGCCGTTAACGGCCGTTAGCGCCGGGCGCGGCCGCGCGCGAAATGGCGGCCGT
>JAUBOD010000351.1:2240220-2253055 GCA_032353885.1 Nothura maculosa | reverse complement strand
CTCGCGGCCCCGCGGGACGCGGCCCGTGTGCCCCGCGCCCCGCCCGGCCGCGGGCGGCCGCGGGCGCCGGGCCTTCCCGCCCGCCGGGGAGGAGGCGCTGTGCGGCCTCACGGGCGCCCTGCTCGAGCTCGCCTACTGCCTCCAGGCGCTGGTAAGCGGCACCGCCGGGGCCGCGTCCTCTGCGCGGGGGGCTGCTTGGGGCTTCGCTTGGCTTCACCCCGCGCTCCGGGCAGCAGCGGGGCAGGGCGCCCGGGAAGGAGTCTGCGGGAGAGCTTCATCCCTGCGGGATGCTGCTGCTGCTTGGGGCTCCCCGATCCACAGGCAGGGCCCGCAGGCACGTTGAGAAAGTGCACAAGTAACCTAGTGTGAAACTTACTGCCTCTGCCTGCCTGACAGCTACTTACAGCATGTATTTAATAGCAAAGACACTAAAATTGAGGAGCAGGATTATCGGGGGGGGGAGGGGGGGCGCACCTGCTGAGAGGTGCTCGAGGGGGTTGCCGAGCCCCTCTGATGAACCCAGCGAGTGGCGTTAGTCCAGGGAAAAGCTCAGGGTGCAGCACAACCTCAACCTGTTCAGGGTGCGGATTAAAACACCCCCTCCTGACAGCTAGCTGGGCTACTGACTAGAAATAGACTATGGCCATTTTAAAAGCAGATAATGACTTTAACAAAACCTACCCCCATGGTTATGTAGGTGTGGAAGCTTGGCTTCCTGCAGTTTTACAGCTGATCCCTGGGAGTGAGTGCTGCAAAACATTTTCTTGATTCTCCTGCCAATAGACATATGAATGAATGACTCCAAAAGAAGACTATGCAAGTTACACTGAATACTCTCAATGAACATTGCAGTGTGTGCTTTCTTTTGAACAGCATCAAGTCATGTGTGTGTATGTATGTCACTGGCTTGAGGTATCCCAGATGGTCATCAAAACATGAAACAAACACATCACACTGTGTATAATGAAGGGAAGACTGGCAGAGGTAGAGAAATTCATGCCGAAACTCCTGAATTCACATCTCCTGTTGTCCCCCTCCTAGACCTGCTACAGGCCAGCAGCTTAATCAGACTCAGCACTCTGGAGGCAGACGGGCCTTCCCAGAAGGCGAGCGCTGTGCTGTGTGCTTGGGAACCCTGCGCTGGCATCTTGTAGCTCTGTCTGTTCTAAGCATGTTCCCCGCTGCTGCCTGTGATATCAAAGTTGTGCAGAGCCCCTGCTGAACCTCCCTCTGCAACCTGGGGCCTCCGGGTGCCTCCAGCACCTTCTCTTTATGCTGTTCTCCCTAGCGCAGGCAGGAGCTCGGCATCAGCCTGACACACCATGCATAAAATCCATCCAGCAGAAGAGCTGACATCCATTAGCATAGTTAATCTCCCACTGATGGAAGCTGCTTTCCCATACAGGAAACCCAAACAAGACCTACTAAGTTCTCTCAGGCAGGAGCTGTGCCCTGCCCCTGAGCATAGCTGTGCACACTTTCAATATTCTTTTTGCTGCAAGAATGATAGGAATAAAGGAGCTGATAAATATGTACAAAATTGTCCTTGTTTTGCTTTGCTATTTGCCTCATTTTTCTCATACCTTTCAAAGACATCTTTTCATAGGAATGCTGATCTGGAGCAATGAATCCTCTGTCCTCTGTGTTTCTGGCTCAACCACCAAGACCATTCCATTTTCTAATGGAAAACAAACAAACAGAGGATTGTGCCCTTACCAGTTCCAAAACCTAAACGGGGGGAATGCTGCTGCTTTTGATTATAGTGGGTGGAGGATCACAGTATGTGCCTCTGTAGTTCCTTTTTCTTTCCTAAATGCACATCTCCTAAGCGGTACCTTGCTAGTATATGTCTCCTAATGAGAGAGAACATCAATAATAGTCACCTGCCTTAAAAGGCAGAAGGTGTACTGGTAAAAGTATAGTTTTTCTTTTTTAATTTATAATGATTTCATTTAGTGCAGAAGTTTGAAGGAATATAATCTGCAAAATGATTGAGCTGGTAGAGCAAGCTCCTTTGGAAATGTTTCCTGAGCTCTGCCTGCAGCTGTGTGCTGCTGCACGTGTATCCCTTCTTCAGCAAGCCTTAATTCTCTGGTTGAATTTTATTTGCTTAGGGTGAATTTTTTGATCAGTCACACGTGGCCCTACCAAATGTTTCCAAGTTCTTTCTGCATCAAGCTATGGAGGAGAGAGAAGCTGCAGAAGCTTTGATGAAGTATCAGCAAGAAAGAGGAGGCCACTACTGTTCTAAAACCATCCAGGTGTGTAGCAAACAGCTTCCAGTCTCTTGGATTAACCAAGTAGTGCTAACTGTAGTTCCTGTATTTACTAACTAGTAATTAATACTAATTACTACTAACTAGTAGTAATTAGTAATTACTAGTAGTAATTACTACTAACTAGTAGTAATTACTCTAAACTCCTGCATTATATTGTTAGTACCTCAGATTTCTGCATTGAGTATTTTCTATTGTATTAGTATGCATGCTTTGGTTCTTGATTGTGACTCCTAGGAACTATCAGACATGCAGTGCTAACTGTATATGATTGCAGTTTTTGCCAAAATGGATATGAACAATGGTCCCTTTTTCTTCCACTCAGCTGGAGACTGCTGTTTCCAGTGTGCTGTAATGGATTATGTGAGCCCTCTTAAACTGTTTCAGTGCTAAATCAGCCAACTTGTCTGCCTTCCCACTGAAACAAAATAGAAGTCACTGGCATCTGAGAAAGGGATAAGGAAGTGAGAGGGAGAAGCATCCAGCTGGGAGCAGTAGCTCATCTGTTAGAATGTAGCCAAGGAGAGAATTTGAACTGGGATTTGACTCAGGCTTGCAGGTATGATAGTAACTCAGTTACCGGTTTAAAAAAAAAACCAACCAACCAAACTCTCTTGTAGAAGATTATGGGACTGATTCTCCTCTGGCAAACTAGTATTACATAATTGAATATATCAGCTTGCTGTTTATTGGTCTATCACAGCATTTGTTCAGCTGAGGAAAGTAAAAATTAAAACATGTCTATCTTGAGTAACTTTTGTAAATACTCAGTTTGCATTTATAAGAATAGGTTTTCTGATTCAAGAATGTTTATCAGGCATAGCTGCTGCTTTCTAAATCTTGTTTCTTAACAAGGATTCATGGGTTCTGGCACTTCTGTATGTGTACAGCCATTTACCTCAGCAAAAAGTGACAGATGCTCCAAACTAAAGGTGCTGTTGCAAAATCCTAGCATATTTTGTTCGGTAGACCAGTTAAGTTGCTGCAAAACAGCAGTGATCATGGTAAGATGAGCTGCTGCTCTGAATCAATTATCTTTATGTTTGTTTCTAGAAGCCAAACTGTGAGTACGCAGTCAGTCTGATGAAAGCCCTGGAACTCGCGATGCACCAGTGGAAAACGATGACACGGTATTTTGAGGAGCTTTACGCGCTGAGCCTGGAGAGCGCAGACCCGCACAGTGCGAGCACGATCAAGAAGCAATTCATTGAGCCCAAAATGCGGAAGGTCAAGCTGATGGGAGATCTTCTTGCCAATGCCCGCAGGCTTGACTGTTCCCAAGATGGCAGAAACAGTCTTGGGGATTATTTCATGGACCGCTTCCAGAAAGAGTTCAGAACAGGCCTAGATCCAGAGCCTAGTAAGAGGGGTAGCCCCTGCCCACCGCTCCAGCAACGCACAGGAGCTGCAGAGGCTCTGAAGCGCCCCCAGAGAGAATCCTCCCAGCACAGGAACGGCATAGGGCCCATATATGCAACCGTGTATTGCACTGCCTCAGTGCCACAGTGCAATGATGGGACGGGGCAAAAGTGAAGCAGGGCAGGGAGGGACTCTAACACTAAGGCTGTTAGAGCTATGGAGCAACTCCTAAGGCTCATCTCTCTAGAGCGTGACCTTGAGACCAGCACCTGGGAGACACTCTGGGTTACTCCTGTATCACTCTCCCTTCTTTACACCTGGCCCTCACCCTCTGATGAGCCACAACTCCAAGTCTAGTCCATACAATTGTTTAAATTGTAGTGAGATTGCTAGTCACCCAGATTATTTGTATCAATCATATTCTTATCTATGCAATTCTTACCTAGAAGATGCCTCAGCGTAGAAACTAAAAGCCTTTAGGCTTCTCTTCAGGTTTCAATGATTTGTTAGTATTAGTAAAAGCCAATTATTTTTAAGGGTGTATACAACTATTATAAAAATGCTTTGGTACAGGGTAACTTTTATATGGGACAAAATCCCAAGAGCAAGCTTTATATTAAATATCTTACATTAGTATGTAACATTATGAATTTTTTAAAAGACTTAAAGCAAGATGGATTTCTTGTCTGCTTTCTATCATAGTAGCAACTTAAATACCTGGTTTATAAGTAAATGAATTAACTTTTTTTATTTTTTGTATACTCCTTCACTAGGAAGGATACTAACTTTCTCAACACGACATGGGAACACGACAAGAGTGTATTTCACTGCAGCTTTACCTTGTTGCCTTTTGTAATAATCAAAAAGAGCATGAGCTATAAATTAGGGGTTCTCAGATGTGGCATTCACAGTTTCTGTTTTACAAATACAGTCCTCAAAGGTCCAGATACAGCCCAGCACAGTTACTTTATTTACCACACAAATGCTGTTTGGGCTACACACAGTATGGGCTTACTGTGGTGGTAGAGGACTACTGGTAATTTAGTGCCAGATCTCTGTGCTCCCTGTCTTGGCCCCAGGTGGATGAATAACACCCTAGGGCAAGTGCAGCACACTTGGTTAAAAGTGCATTACAATAAGTGGCCTCTTGTGAATTTTGCATTTCAGTTGGGATGGGGGGGGTGGAATCATTCACACGATCATCCTCACAACTCTTGCTTTAGCCAGCTGGGTTAAAGTTCAGGGGAGTCTAAATTCCTTCAAGCCAGCCCCTGCAGGAGTTCCTCCCTCTACCCTGACTAACAAGGTCACCTAGGAAGAACAACTGGCTAAATCAGCTGCCTGGAACTAGGCTTCTAAGTCAGTTATGTAGCACAGCTTTTAGGCAAGTGGTGTGTGCTCCAGTGAAAGATCAACACAAGCTCTTATATTATTCTATAACCAATATTCTGATTGTTAAATTTGAAAATAAATTCAGTTCAATATAAAAAACATCTCCATTGTATTTACCATACATGCATACTAATATTCTTCTCCAAGACATTTTGCATATGTATATGAACTGCACCATTATCAGGAAACTTGCATGAGACAAATTAAGAGGAACATGGCAGAAAACTTGATTAACGTAAACACCCTTCCCTGAAACACTTGAAGTCAGTTTGAATTCTGCACGTAGCGGCATCTAAGTGTTTATTTCTGTGCAACTGCATTAGCCCACCTACTTTCTGTAGGTTTTGTAATTCAGGACATGCAACTAAAATTCAGATGGTTTCCCAATCCCTTTCTGTTAATGATTCTGCTTTATTAGTGTCAGTGTGGATGGAGGAAATGGCATTGCAACTTTCCCTATATAGTCCTAAAAAATAAACTGCACTGTGCCATAAAAATGGTTTGAAGCATTTCTAGCAACATCCTGGCTTTGCCTGTGCTGTGGATGACTGGAGTAGTTTAAACGTTATTCCCATCTGGGCAAGGTTCCAGCACTCATCCTCATACTGACCATACCTTATTCAACAATTAGTTCCACTGACTCTAGCTCAATGTGAATAACAGCAATGGAATTTGCCCTTCTTGGTATTAAAATATAGCTCATTTAGTATGAATGGAACAAAAATACTTGATGAATAATAAACTAATGCACTATAAAAAAAATCAATTCCTACAACTGCCTTGTACGCTGGTAGCTTTTAACTTTCTGAAATGTAGGTAAAGCCTCTTCCACAGTTTCCTGCATGCATGCTGCCTCTTTCTTTACCTAACAGAAATCCAATGCAACAGAGTCCAACATTTAAACTTTATAATGCAATACTTACTTGTCATTTCTTTCTCTCTGGAATAGGGCCAAGCGTGTTCTCAAAGAATCACTCCTCATGTTCATGTCCAAAGGTGTCAGCACGTTCTCAGAATTTTACATCATTTCTCATGTTTCCAAAGCACCTTCTGGGCCCTCCACCTAGAGAAATAATTGTATTACTTTCAGGTAGAGAAACTCACAATCAGTTATATTCCCAATCCTTATCCTCTGAAAAGGAAAATTAAATCAGTCAGTATAGATGACTGTAAATTCTTATCCATACGCTGCTGCTCCTGAGGGTGTGACCTCTAAGAGGTGCCTACCCATACCTGTAACACTGTGTATAGGACGAGTGTCCCAATCTGCTCCGTGGGGTTTGGAGCACAATCTGCTTCCCCTTTCTCAGCTTCCCTTCAACCACATCCTGAAAAAAAGATGATGAAGGATGCAATGTGTAGCAGGCATATGGTACCACTTAATATAACTAAGAATTGGCTTCCTCTGCTGACTGCTTGCTCATGCACCCTCCCCAGCATGTGTAAATCCAAAGCAATGCCCAGTCCATATAGACCCAGCATCTGTGAAGCTAAAAGAGCAAAGAAACATCAGTACCAAAATACAGCTTCCAATTTGAATGATCTAGAGAGACCTGATCTCTATTGAAATGATCAGTAAATAGCCAGGGTGGCTTCTAGACAGTTACCGAGAATCATGTATTTCTAAATGCTGCCATAAGCATGATGTAGTGTTGCAAAGAAAGCACCATAGTTGCTGTCTAGTCTCAAAATGAGGAATCCATAAAAATCTCTAAGTGTAGGTTGTGCTGTCCTGCATTCTCTCCACTGTGGTCACCCCAAGTTGAAAAGAACATCCGAGGACTTTTGTTCTTTGCGAAGATTCTCTCAGACTCAGCACAATGCAACATCTCTCTGGACAAGCCCATTTTTGAGAAGAACACTGGAAAGTGAATGCTAATTTTAGTGGCCATTAGTGGAGCAGTCACCCAAAGCACCTTCAGTGCAAGAGCACTCCATGTGTACTTCACCATCCGGCCACGGCACCCTTCTGACTTTTCCACCTCAATGACAAACTGAGATATTGCTTTTACTTTTACTAACTCTTGTGCTGGACACACGTGCTGCCACAGGTTGAAAGAAGAAAGTCCCCAGTGCAGCAGACTGCATTGCACTGGCAATTATCTGAGCGCTCTTGTATCACTTGTCCAAGTCCCCACACTTGTTACTGCCTTACGCAAGGTAATCGCTATTTGCACAAGACAAATATAAGCTCGAAACACACTTAACGTAGCAGAATATGTTGCTACAACACTGTAAGCATCATGTAGATTTACCACAAACGAAACAACTAAGTTACAGAGAGACCAAACATCTTCAGCCAAGTAACCAAAACGCCAACACCAAAACCAAGCCTCGATCCCCCAATTTACACGTATACCTGTTACAGCATACAGCACACAACCGTTCCTCCTTCAGAAAACTGCATTATTTTGAACATAAAATGTTTTAGCGTTGTTTTAGCTGTTCCAGTGGTGTTTTTTCAAAACAGAAAAGTCTGTTCATTCCTTCTGGATCAAAGGAGCTCTGTAATAACAAGAGTGTTTCCACTACTTGCTACTCAGCCTCTCAGAAACAGCTGGGAGATACATGTCTAAATGTGTTAGGGTGGTCAATAGCGGGTCTCCCTGGGACGTATCGCATTTCAGCACTGGATACCGTGAAAGAACAAAGCTGTACGCAGTCCAAAATACCTACTTTCTTCTTTAAACAAAAACTTGATCTTTTGGGGGTAATGACAGAATGTGACTAATAGCTGTTATCTTTGTCTGCATTGGAAGACATGTAAGTAAGCAGAAAATGGAGACTGCAAATTAGGAACTCCTGCAAAAACCCAACTGTGTAAGTACCAAATTGCCCATGGCAATAAACCACGTGACAATAAGCCGCCCGAAGAGTCGCAGGAACCAAAGACTAGGACACCGACTGGCATGTTACCCTTACCGAGTCTCTCAATCCACCCTTTACCCCACCAAAGATAGAGCTTTTGGATTTTAAATGAGTCAGATTTCTACCTGCATACATAACTGCAGATGAAAGATTAACTTCAGCTCGTGGCAGATAAAAATCCCCCTACTTTAAATATTAAGTCAATGAAGTCACATAGTAAAGCTGCTGAATGCTTCTCTATTCCCCACAGCCCAAAAAAGTGAAATCTCTCCGCTCAAACGACATTCCGAAACCAGAGTAAATACTTAAATATTCTACTGAGAAGCATTACAAAAATAAATAAATAAATAAATAAATAGAAACAACCACAAAGGGAACCCCGAAGCCCCAGCTCTGCAGGTGCTGCTGGTTACCTGAGACAGCCAGTCCTCACCGCCCAAGCCAACCCCGCTACCAGGGGGACCACCACAAGCTCGGCCAAACGCTGCTGCTTCGCACGCCGAGCCCCGTCTCGCGGAGCCGCGGCCGTTACGCGTGGCCGTTACGGGCGGCCGTTACGCGTGGCCGTTACCCGCGGCCGTTACCCGCGGCCGTTACCCGCGGCCGTTACCCGCGGCGCGCGGGCGCAGCGCCCCCCCGCGGCGCCGCCTGGAGCCGCCCGCGGGGTGCGCGCGGTGCCGGGGGGACGGAGGGGGCGGCGGGGTCCGCACCGGCTCGCGGCCGCCTCCGCCCTGTGCCCGGCAGCGGCGACGAGGCAGCGGCCACCACCCAAGGCGGAGAGAGGGAGGACTGCAGGGAAACAGGAAGCGGAACTCGCATCCGGCCGGGCCGCGCCAGGACCCGCCTTCGGCAACGCTCGGCGAGGCCGTGCGCGCGCGCCGAGACGCCTCGTGCCTTTCCGGCTGGGCGCCGGCTCCGCTTCGGGGAGCTTCGGAGCCACTCGGGTGTCTCCGCCCCGCGGCGCCGCGGGGGCTTCGGAGCCGCTCGGCAGCGCTCGGCCTCGCTGCGGCTTCGGGGAGCTTCGTCAGCATTCGGGTGTTTCCGCCCAAGGCCGGGGGCTCGGCAGCGCTCGGCTCCGCTCGGGCGCGGCCGCCATGCCTGTGCTACTGACCCAGTGCGGGAGGCGAGCGGCCTTTGTGGGGGTTCGCTGGAAATGTGGCGCCAGGCCCGGGTCCTGCCGAGCGCAGCCATGAGGCGTCGCGGGCGCAGGCTGCAGGAGAGCCGCCATGTCGCGGCGGGCACCCCCTGTGCCAGCCTGCTTGGCCCTTGTGGTTCCAGCATCCAGTCCTGACGTAACCTAGCGCTATCCTAGTGCCAGCTGTGCACAAAGCGCCTGGCAGTGTGGGAAGCACCAGTGCGTGCCCCTGGCAACACCCCAGCAGAGCAGCCTGTGGCGGCCACACAACACGAGCCATGAGGGCTCATGGAGCGTGTGCTCCAGCACATAAATAAGGAGTTATGTCCTGTCCTGGAACACACAGGTGAACAGAGTAATGTGAAAGCCACACAAAGCAGGACCAGGGATCCCAGGAGGAACTTAAGCCCTTCCGTCAGCTCTTGTGGTAATTCTGCTTGCAGACAGGCTTTTGGTTAGACTGCTGCACATGACCACTCTTCATCTCTGTTGCCACCCATTTCCCAGAGAAAGCGTGAGGAAAAGACCCATGCACATGGACCCTCCCTGCCAAGAGATAACTAATCTTTAGTTATCCACTTCCACATTTTTTTTGCCACACTTCCGTGTCCGTATCCTCTCATACAGATGGCACCTGAAATGTCCGTTGTCATTTAAGCCAAATATCCTTAAAACCAGCACTCAGCTGCTAGTGGTGACCTGACTGCTGCTCCTGGCGGGGAGATGTGGGCATCTTGCTGCACTCGGGCTGCTCCAGGCTGCTGCGGCACTCGGAGCTCCCAGGATACCACATAGGAACAGAGCAGACACGGGGCCTGTCTGACTGACGTCAGGGAGACACACAACACACGTTCAAGGCATCTGTAAAGCTACTTGCAGTTTTCCCACTAGCTCCCTACTCTGCTTGGTTTTTACATTATCCAATGTCATCAGATGGATGATGTATATTATTTTTAACATGGAAAAGAGGTACAACACAATTTGCAATGCTAAAATATGCAGTCTTCTACAGTGGTTAATACATCATAAATAATATCTAAAATATATTTTTGTTACATTCAACTTTGGCTTTGTTTTTGCCTGTTAAATGGTAAATTAATTATATTTTTTTGCCATGGTTACAGAAATGGCCTCTCATTTTTAATACAAAATGGCTTTAGTAGAATAAAAACACTGTAACAGAAAAAAAGGTGGTAATAGAGAAAAATATAGTGCTGGCACAAATTGTTCTTGTGATCCTGTCATGAGACAAACAAGTCTTTTTATATGTGCTATTTTCTGTGCTCCTCCTCTGATTCTTTTGGGATGAACTGACACCTAATTGGCAAAGACATTGAGAGGAAAACATTATTTAATATAGTTTCAGCTACTGCCTGCAAGTGTGTGTTGTGCATGTGCTGGCACCGAGGGAGGATTATGATCCTTTGAGGATGGGGAGTGGCAGGATAATCACGCTGATGCAATACTGGAAAGTTTTGCTCACCAAGGCATACACTATCAGCCTTACAGAGACAATAATTTATATTTTTATAGCATCTCTCATCCCAAGGACTGATGTGTATTTGCACATGCTAATTAATTAATAAAGCCGCAGAAATTGCCGAGAAATCGAGATACAGGAGGAATGTGTATTGCACATATGGGGAAGCACATCAGTGAAAAAAGGCAGAACACCCAAGCATGATTCAGAGATCTGTTCTCTTAGAGGGCACTTCCTGCTGGCAGCCGCTCTGTTCAGTTGCTTCCAGCAAACGATGTTTCACAGTATCTATGTGAAAAGCAAGAGCTTGCCTTTGTTGATGGTGTAAAAACTATTTGGGGGCAAAAAGCTCTTAATTGTAGTTCAAAGAAAGTCATAGGTTCAAGCTAGCTTGAAAGTAAGGGTCAGGCTGAAGAAATATAGGAACCACAATAAAGGGTTGGAGGGTAGAATTAGCCTTTTAGCCTATGCCCTCTTGCATCTTCAGATATTTGTAATACAAGCAGAAAAAGATCATGTAAAACTATCTTTGAAATATTCATGTTATAAACTATTAACTCTTTAAACTCCCTTTTCCTTAAACAGGATTTCCAAATGCTTTGATTTTATGCTCATTTGAGTTGTTGGCAAAAGGCATATTACCAATGCAAAATGCATATTACCATATAGGGGCTATTGATGGAAAGAGACATATAAGCACTGGGCACCAGAAATTCACTCCTAGATTCCAGTTGGCAAAGTGACACCCTCATTGTAGAGGGAATTCAAAGTATCTTCATGCTCATCCCTGTTGGGGAGATGCAGTGACAACAGAAACTATGCTTGAAAATAATATAATCTACAAAGAGTGGGTTATGATTTTAAATATTCCAGGCAGACATTTTTTTGGCATGATTAGTTTCCTGAATGTTGAAAAAAGGACCTGTACTAGCATGTGGTATGTGCCTGTTCAAATATAGTACACAGCCTGCTCTAGAGGAACCAAAGCCAGCAGTAAAAAAGGAACTGCAACTTTTAAATGTCAGCATTTGCTGTATTAAAGAGATTAAACGAGAATGGCAATAAAATGCTAAATCAACAACGGAGCATTGTGAAATAAATGCATCACCTTTGTGTGATATTAGCATAGATGGTTTAGCTGGTACACATCCACACAAGCACTTTATTTAGGTAGCTTGTGATAAATATCTCTTCTGTGAATAATTTCAGTTGTAAAAACACATAAAACTTTGCATTCCCTTGTGTCTGCTTTGAGGTTCAGCAAACAGTATCTAGCAGAGATAGTGGATACTACCGTGAGAGCTGTCATTGCAGGCAGTTGGCTATACATTAATCACAAAAAGCCTTTTGGAATGGGCACATTATGATATATTTCTAAACACGGAACTAAAACTTCTCTGTGCTCTTCCGCTTTCTATCACTGTAACAGCAGAAACAAGGGAATAAACCTTTTGCCAACTGCAAGCATGTCATCATACCCTGAGGCGACAGATTGCCCAAGCACAGAGATGTGTGAGGAACTGATTCCCCTCAGCTTCTACCTAGCTTGAAATCCAGCATTCCCCAGAAGCGGGCTTTAAAATGCCCAGGGAGAGGATAAAGGTTTGACCATTACATAAGCCCATTCAGTATTCAGTATTACTGGTTTTACTGCCAATAATTTTTTTTCAACGCAATCACATGAGTAAAGACTTCTGAATCTACTCCTCCTTCAAACTATTTGTAGAAAAATTTAAGCATTGAAAATAGGAAAATTTATAAAACAGCTTAACCTAGCGTAAGTAGAATACAGACCTTGTATGAAGAACTTGATTTAAAAAATATGTTTTATGTGTGCTGCTACACGATAAGCTAAGTAGCTATTTCTCAGTTTAACTATCCTCTTCCTAAATATGAAGATAACAGTGAAGAAGACAAATAGGATCCTGGTCATTCAATTACAGAAGACCCCTGTCAGGGTCTGTGTGGCATAAGGCTGCAAATACCCACCACCCTTTTAAAGTTATTATCAACATGGATGGCCCACACAAGCTTTATAGAGGTGCTGGGCCAAGCCCTCGCGTCTCCTCCCCAGCTGGGAGGCGTTAACGCCACAGGAAAGAGGTTTTATAAGCGGCACGGCCGCTCCCCCTGGGGCTCGCCACCCGCCTGCAGCGCCCGCGGGCAGAAACGCTGCTGAGGGGCGAGGGCGCCGCCTCAGGGCGCGCTCCCTTCCCGCGCTCCGCCCCGCCGCGAGCCCCGCCTGGGCATGCGCAGCGCGGGGAGGCCGCGGGCCGTTCCGGCGCGGCAGCGTCACAGCGGCGGCGCTCGGGGGCGGCGGCGGCG
>JAUBOD010000351.1:2226307-2240120 GCA_032353885.1 Nothura maculosa | reverse complement strand
CCTCCCTCCCTTCCCGCCCCTGCCTCCCGCTCCGCCCCGGGCCGTCCCGTCCCGTCCCGGGGGGCTCGGGCATAAATAGCGCCCCGGGCGGCGCTGCCGAGTGGCGGCGGCGCTCGTGGCCTCGCCTGGCTCCAGGAGCGCGAGGGCTCCACTGCTCTCTGCTCCGTTTGTGCCCGTCCGCCGCCCCCATGGACTTACTGGGCCCCATGGAGATGCCCGAGGGCTCCCTCTGCTCCTTCCCGCCCGTGGGCGATGACTTCTACGATGACCCCTGCTTCAGCGCAGCCGACATGCACTTCTTCGAGGAGCTGGACCCGCGGCTGGTGCACGTGGGCGGGCTGCTCAAGGGCGAGGAGCTCGCGGGCCAGCACCACGCGGGCCACCACCACGGGCACGCGCGCGAGGAGGAGCACGTGCGGGCGCCCAGCGGGCACCACCAGGCCGGCCGCTGCCTGCTCTGGGCCTGCAAGGCCTGCAAGAGGAAGACGACCAACGCCGACCGCCGCAAGGCCGCCACCATGCGCGAGCGGCGGCGCCTCAGCAAGGTCAACGAGGCCTTCGAGACGCTCAAGCGCTGCACCTCCACCAACCCCAACCAGCGGCTGCCCAAGGTGGAGATCCTGCGCAACGCCATCCGCTACATCGAGAGCCTGCAGGCGCTGCTGCGCGAGCAGGAGGACGCCTACTTCCCCGTGCTGGAGCACTACAGCGGCGAGTCGGACGCCTCGAGCCCCCGCTCCAACTGCTCCGACGGCATGGTGAGTGCCCGCGGCGCCTCCGCGACGGCGGCACCGAGCGCCTCCTTCCCGGGAGCGCTCCGAGCGCTGCCTGGCATCTCTTCCCAGCCCTCCGCATCCACCAGGATGGCCAGGAGGGAGAGGGTGCCGTGTTCTTGGTGCCTGCAGGAACCTGGGGGGCTGGCAGCTGTCTGGTGACACTAGTCCTGGTAAGGGGAGTGTGGTCTCTGTCCAGGAGCCCCGTTCCTGACCTCCAGGAGAAGCTTCCCCACTTCTTCTGCCTGCTCACTGCCTTAAGATACCAACAGCAGAAAGGAGGCCCTAGGCTCTTGCTCCTCCTCGTGCATTACAGGGCAAGGGA
Organism: Nothura maculosa; assembly: GCA_032353885.1. NCBI lineage: Eukaryota > Metazoa > Chordata > Aves > Tinamiformes > Tinamidae > Nothura > Nothura maculosa. The sequence continues at coordinate 2,239,022 of JAUBOD010000351.1, read as the reverse complement.
AGGGAAAAGAGGGGGAGAAGGGCAAGGGCCAGAGCAGGGCTCCATCCCCTAAACCTCCCTCCCAGGACAAGAGCTTTGAGCTGCAGCCTGACTGGCAGGGGCAGGACACGGTGACCGGAGCGTGGAGCAATGCGGAGCAACGGTCACCACAAAGCACTTCCAAAGCCGGGCTTTTATAGCCTCCAGCCACAAGAGTCACAACTAGGTCAAAGATGGGGACTTACAAGGGGGACCCTGCTCAAAACTCGGCCTTTTCCCTTTCTCAGCAAGAGCCGTTATCCCAACACGAGCGCGAGCACCAGAAGCAAACACATTGGTCTCCGCCTTGGTTCTTGGCTATTTTTTTTCTCTATATGAAGTAGCAGGGGGAGAGAAAGAAAAGGAATTGAAAAAGCACAAAGGTGAGGCAGTGGATTGGGGGAGAAACTCATACTTGGAAAAGTCTTTGGAAATTATATCAAAATGACTTCTTTATCTCCTTCTTAGTCGCCCTATTGCAGTTCGAAGGTTCACACGTAAGGCAATCTCTGAGAAGGCTGGAAGGTTCACTCCCCTCCTAACAGCCACAGAATCAGTTACAGCAATGCTAATTTTCCTTTAAAATAACTACGCCACGCTCCCAATCTGGGGGGATATTTTTCCTAGCAAAGAAAAGCTCCCTGTCATTCAAAGGCACTTTGGCCGGGCCTGGAGCCGCGGCACCGCATGGAGCCGGACGGCTCCCGGCACGCGACGGGGACGCGGTGCCCAACGGGGCTCTCTCTCACGCGGCCTCTCTCCCTTGCAGCTGGAGTTCAGCGGGCCGCCGTGCGCCTCTCGCCGCAGGAACAGCTACGACAGCAGCTACTTCAGCGAGGCGCCCAACGGTGAGTGCGGGCAGCGGGCGGCGCCGCGAGCGTCAGGGCAGGGACGCGCCGGCCCCGCTCCCTGCGCCCTCCCCAGCCCCCTCAGCCCCACGAGCTGCCCACGCAGCTCTTCCCTCTAGGTGTAGCTGCAAATACAAGGGTACATTGCAGCTGTATTTCATACCTGACATTTACAATACTGGATTAAAAATATGCTGAAATATATCCAGTAGTTTTCAGAGTTTAACTACCTTACCCATAAAGGTTCTTCCAATCAGGTATCACTGGTTCCCTCCTCTGAAAAGTACTGTACTTCAGCTGGGTCTTTTTGCCATTCCAAATCATGGTCTCAGTTTTCAGATAACTGATGCCTTCCACCAACACTTTTCCTCAATCCCAACACACTCACAGAATTGCCCCATCAGCCACTGCTTGGGGTTCTCTGAAAAATACCTCATCCTACTGGTGTTAAATACCCATTGGATAAACTGATCACCTTTTCTGTCTGTCTTTAGATCCCAAGCCTGGCAAGAGTTCTGTTGTTTCTAGCCTTGACTGCCTCTCCAGCATCGTGGAGAGGATTTCCACGGATAACTCCACGTGTCCCGTCCTGCCTCCAGTGGAAAGTGTAGCTGAAGGGAGTCCCTGTTCTCCCCCAGAAGGAGCCAACCTGAGTGAGAGCGGAGTCCAAATTCCTTCCCCCTCGAGCTGCACGCCGCTTCCCCAGGAAAACAGCAGCAGCACCAACCCTATCTACCAAGTGCTATAAAGGCAGGTCTGCCCGGACGGCGCTGAAAACAAACTGTTACATTCAGCAAAGCTCCGAGACCAGCCTCGTACCACTGAAAAGACTACTCAAGACTTCTTGTTCCAGTCCTAAAATTTCTCAAAATTCCTCCAAATATATCACTTGTCAAACCTGTATTCCTTCAAAACACATCTAGTTATTTATTGGTTGTTAAACTAAAATTATTTAATGTGTCTAGCGATAAAGCTGTATACCATGAAATGGCCAATATTTAATCCAGGCTTTTGGGGAATAGGAACCTGGCTGTCAAAAGCAGGGGAGAAAAGAAATCTACAACTCTCTAGAGTAATGGCATAACATATCCTTTCTATTACCCCTGTTCTGGCCAAAATAAGGTTGTGGACCACTTTTTATAAAAAAAATTTTGTATACTTGTAAATAAGAGTTGCTTTGCAAAAAAAAAAAAGAAAAAGGAAAAAAAAAAAGAAAAAATATTTAATGTTGCTTGGTTTGTCGTGCAAAACTTGAACTTTATATATTTATACAATGTGGTTGCCAAGAATGTTTTCGACAGTATTCTAAATAAAGACCCTTATTTATAAAATCCGTGGCGTTATCTTGACTTTCATTAGAGCTTCTAGAATTACTAGCACATTTAGTAGTGGTGTTAAGATCGCTGCCTTGGCAGGAAGAAGATACAGCCTCTGATTCAGCAAAGAATCAAGCCCAGGCTTCAGTTGTGCTGCTTTCAACTCCTTTGCCTAAGTGTGTTGCTGCAAAGGGCTCTACTTTCTTCATATTGTATTTTTGTACACTTTTTAAACTCAAAGTTGAAATGTGAGGTCATTATTACATAGTAAATGGTAATAGCATGGTAAAGCAGCAGGTTCTTCTTACCCCAAAGTCCTTGTAGACTTTGTGGTCCACAATGTAGACACATTATAAGATTTGATCTCTTAAGACTGGATAAGAACTAGGAATCTTGGTAAACTCAACTCTCCAAATTCTTTGCAGCTACCAGGAGGCAAAGATACACAGCACTATGGCACAACATAACATCGCGTCCTGCACTCTTACTCGCACGTTCAGATTCTCCATTCCAGTTCTAATTTTGATTTAATCTACTATGTTTGCATATTTCCAGGTATCTGAGTTCTTTGGGATTTTTCAAGTGTCATAAAGTTCAAGGGATAGAGCTCAGTTGTTCCTAAAGCTCAGGTTGGAACTTGAGCCAAAGATAGGAAGCTTTAATTTGGATTTGAACTTTCCCCATCTCTGGCAACATTACTCCAGGGATTTGTTTCTTGTTTGGAGCCTTCCTAAAAATAACCGCTGGGCTATGTTTCATTCAGTACATAAATGTGTAACCTTGCAAGCTCGTCATGAAACTGAAAAAATGTTAAGCCTCAAACAGCTTGTAACTGATAAGCTGCCACCAGGGCATATCTGTACATTTGGCCATGAAGAACCAGCAGCCTCAGCCTGGCATGAAACCACCCATTGCTTTTACTTTTACTTCCCTGTGATTTATGGCTTTTGTTTTTCAAAACACCAAAATGATCATCCTCAGCTCTGCACACTTTGGTGACAGATCAGTCCTTAGGTTCTCTCCTAGGTGCCTATTCAAGAGGACACACGTGCAGCTCCTACCTCTTGAACAGGAAACTCGTCGGGATTGTCTCCCGCTCCTTCACGCTCGGGTCATGGCTCCACATGGAGGCACCAGCGGCCTCACATGGACGTTGCGATGCAGCTGCTGCTCCGGTGGCACTGGCGTGTCCGGAGCTTGCTGCTTTTCCTGAGGTTGGAGCCAGTTTCTGAGGCTCCTTGGTGACCCCATGGAGGTTGGTTGCTGGAAAGGGCATCCTCGAGGGGTTCCCACAGGTCCCACTGTGGGCAGAAACACAGGGCAGGCAGCATGAGTCAAGTTTCCCCTTAGAGTTCCCCGTTAAACTCACAATTCAGACGAACCCAAGAGTGCCAGTGTATTCCAGCACGGATGAGGAGCCCCTCTCGTGTGGCTAGAGAAAGGCTTCACATGGGCTGCACTGAGCCGAGTCCCCAGCACAAAGACCAAAGGTGGCACGTGTGGGGCCTCGCGGGCAACACCACGGCGGCCTCCTGGGCAACACTGTGGCGGCCTCGCACGTCAGCGCCCACACAAACTAACCCCACAGTTTTGTTGCCTCCAGCAAAACCCAGACCGTGCCCTGCCACAAGGGAGCCTCGTGTGGGCCCCACGTGCGGCCGTCGCGGCCACGCGCGCCCTTGTGCTCAACGACGTACGTGCAGTTCCCCGGGGCACAGAGGTTGCCTTGCGCCGATTTATTTTAGCCACCAACTTTCCACATACTGATGTTAATGTTACAACAGAGAACAAGCATTTAGCACGTCCCAAAATAGATGGATGGATAAAGAAGAAGAAAATATTCATACATTTACTATGCAGAACCCATCTTTTCCCTGCAGGGCTCAGGGAGGAAAATCACTGCAGCAAGGTCCAAGTGCCAGTAACTACACGTTTAGATTGCAGCTACGCTCAGGTTTAAACTTAAATAAGGAAAAGCGCATGTCCTGCAAGCACAACTTCTTCCTGCCTATTTCTAAGGTAATCTATTAAAAACAAATGCCTGAGGCTTCTTTGCTCCTCTGTGCCCGCCGAGGACGGCATGTCACCAACAGGACACCACAGCCCTGGAGGGCAAACGCTTTGGAGCCGGGGACGTTGGGCCTCAGAGCTGCAGTGCGGGCAGTAACAGGGGGCAAAGGCAGGGCTGCGGAGCAGGTACCAGGCGGGACCCAACGTTTACAAAGTTACCTCTGAAAACGGGCTCCTAAAGCTGCTTTTTGGCAACTTTATTTTGCACCAAGCAGCAGAGCCAGGAGAGGGCCAGGGCTAGGCACCCTGCTCCATGACACAGTCACGTGGCTACAAATAAATAGAGGAAAACAGCCAGCTTGGAGCAGCAAGACAAATGTGCAGCTCAGCAACGTCTGATCTGGTGATTTGAGAGAGCCACAAAGAAGCTATGTGACCAAACTAGCACTACTGATTTATCTGATTCAAACCATTGCTCTAGATAAAGGGAAATGCAATAAGTTTTTACTTCATTTGTATATGCTAAATACTTTGATTTTGCTGTTTTCTTCAAGTTATTTACAAGTATAAATGAGGATGAAGTGGATTTTTTTCTAATTGCACTATATTGCAACAAATAGAATTGCAATAAAATGTTTTTTTTGAAAGCAACAATGTTGCTTTTCAGTAGTATAAAGATTACTAACCAGCAACATCTCCAAAATCATTACTGAAGCTGCTGAAGAAATCCTTCACATACCAAAACCTAAATTATAGGTAAAAGAAAAAAGCACACCATATGCATTTTTTCTTTTTCTAAAGTATTTTATCACCTATATCCAGATGCATTAAATAAATACTAGCTTGGTGCCTGCCCTGTACCAGATGCTGTTCTTCTAAAGTTACTCCTCATTTTAAACACAAGCTGAAACTCTTATGAAGGCCGCTGAAAGCAGAAGGAAAAACAGAATCCTTGCTATTTCTCTAAGAAGAAAACAAGCATCAGACTACATTTTGCAAGCAGGGTCAAGCAGTGCAAAGGGCAAAACCTGCTCATTTTACCCACTGAAGTGGTACTACCACCTGCACAGAACTACATTCACAGGCAGAGAGGCTTGTGAAGTCACTCCTAGCACTTCTCAGTTAGGTCCCTCTCAATCTCTTAAAAAACTTAGTTTGCAATAAATCTGTTGCAAAATCTGGACATGACCTCCTAGACAAGAGCGTCTTCCTAGACCCTACTCCTCGAAGGAGTGGGAAGGACAGTGAGGTGACTGGGGCTCTCCCTGCACAGCCTGAGGTTTCAGAGCAGCCCCTGGGCAAGGCAGGACCCACCTCGGTCCCACAGGACACTTAGGACGGGCTCTGGACACCCAGAAATTGCCCTATGGAGCAAGACACGGGGGCACTACCCTAGCCTGCATGGACACCTCTCGATAAAAGCCTTAATGCAGTGAGCTAAACAGGGACAACTGAGCTGTCCCCTCACCACAGCATCACCCAGGGCCTGCCCGGTTATAAAGGCAGCAAGCACTTCACATGAACTTTCATTCTAAAAGGTCAATAGCATTTTTATGTTGTATATAGCGCCTTAAAATCACACCAGTCATTGTGCTATTTGCTATCAGACTCTGTGAACAACCAGCCCCAGCACTGCTGAAACAGGGCATCAACAGGGAGACAAATCCTCTACCTGGAGTGAGGCTTGCTGCTATTTATAACAAATATATTAAGAATTCTCACAGGTAAAAACTCACTTCATCAGAAAAGAGTTGGTGTTTTTATTCCTTGGAGTCGCATTCATCCGGAGTCCTGGTGCTCAGCAGCCTCAGCCAATGCCATGAGGACAAAGGTGTAAAACAGCTCTCCCAGGGTCAAAGAGCAGGGCGCTGCCTCTGGAAGTGATGGATAAAAGACAGGCCCAAGTTGCACAAAACAGATTCCACAGATTCAAAACTATTTTTAATGCTGCTTTGGCACCTACTTGAGTCCCTTTATAATGACAAACCCCCATGGTTAACCCCAAATCCCATGGTCTGCCCCTCATCCCTTCGCGTGCCCCACGGGGGCTGTTTAAGCCCTGCAACCCGAGTCCTCGCCAGCCTCTGAGCCCACCTGCAGCCGCTGTTGGACCAACAGCCGCATCTGCTGGACAACGCGGAAACTGCGTCTGCTCCCGAAATCCCCTCTCTGAGGGAGTCAAAGTCCTGTTTTCTCACCTTGTCAAAACAGAAAGCAGGTTATTGGGGAGACTGCAAAAAGAGTCCCAAGTGCCAGGCACAAACAAGAAAAAGCCCATTGGAAAAAACAGGCACTTCCCTTCCAGACAGGTAACACATGTTATACTGCTAGTAAAACATGTGGCAAGCGGTTTGTGTGCCTTTGGTTCACTTAACAAAAGAGAAAATATACATAAATCAACAAAGGAGAGAGAAAAGCAACGCCCTCTCAGCTCCCACAGGACTCACCCGAGGCTGGGGGAGGCAGCAGGGAGGCGGCAGGGATGGCAGATTTCCCAAGATTGGTGTGTAATTCCTGGGCCCGGGATACTCAGAAGTGAATGGACTGCTGCTCCCTCGCAGCAAAACAAGCGGCAGCCGCTTTACAGTGACTGCCAACCTGCACACACCGGGCACCACTTTTCCCAGGCCGCTGGAGGGCAGCATTTCTACAAAAAAAAAAGAAGTAAAAATTAAATGCAGTCTCTTCAGTGTATGGCTTTTGTTTTTTCTTCCTCTTCCCTAAATTTTCATACAGCTCCCTTCATCAGTTCTAGGACGGACTGTTATTCCACATCGAGACAACTGGAATTACAGAGCCGAATTCCTACCAAATACAACCTCACCCCTCTTACTCTGGCACCCTCACCTGTAGGAACGACCACAGTGAGCCCAAGCTCTCGGCTCGGGGGATTTTCCTCTGTGCAAAGTGTGAGGCTTCGAGGCCTACGCAGCCCAGCACGGCTCCCGGTTGCCCAGCAGGGGCTGCCAAAAGGGCCATCTGAGCACTGTGCCTCTATAGGAAAACTCACACATGGCGCCTGGGGCTTCAAAGGGGGCACCCAGGTGCTCCTGTTGCAGGTGCCCAAGTGTGGGCCCACACGTGCCCCCCCAAACACTGCACAAGAGCCAATTACACTGAACAGCAGGAAGGGAAAACCAAAATAAAGCGGTGTGCCTGATTAACAAAGTGAGAGATGGAGGCAGCCCTTTGGCTTGAACCCCTTCCAAGAGCGACGTTACATCCGATGGCCAGGGCAACTCTGGAAGAAATGAACGGAGGTGCTGGGAGGGGATTCCTTACTGGGAAGCAAGAGTAAAAATAGCACATCAGGTGTTACCCTGCTTGCTTGTTTGCCAAGGACACTTCAGCTTTAGCTGCTTATTGCTTTTCTTGGCATGCTAGAAAACATACAAGCAAGTATAAAAGTACCAGTATTGTTGCCACTTAATTTCTTAATTGTAATTTCTTAAAATTTATCTTTTCTCCACGTATTAAATCTAAGCCTAAGGTCAAGAGAAACAATCATTTTGAGTGACTGAATCACAGAATAGACACATTTCTGAAAGATACATTAGGCGCTGTATCTTTAATTATATGAGCAAAGCCAGCTTTAAGAACCACCTCCCCACAGGAGTTCCCTGAGGAATAAGTTGCTGGAGTTTATTCCTGTTCAGCCTTTGCAGGAGGCTTGGATTTCAGCGTGGGCCGGGAAGAGGGAAGCTCTGGTACCAAATCTGTGCCTCAGCTCTTCATGTCTCGCTCATTATCTTGATCACATGCAGCACAGATGACTTGAAACACCTTAAGCTCTTGTTAGTTAAAGGCAAACTACTGCCCACATGGAGAGGGAAGTTCAGCCCTGTGGTCCCATCACCTGCAATCCCTCCTGGCTGTGCATAGAGGATCCTGGATTTTACCTGAAATTGGACACATTTCTACAGCTCTGGGGCTAGGGATGTAGCTTCTCTTCTTTCGTGGCAATTTCACACATGCTGAGGATTACTCTGCACATGTTTTGTGTTTGGCACCAGCTTTTCGTGTGCAAGAGCTGGCTGATGGCAGCCTGCTGCCGGATGGCAGGTACCTGGCACGCGGGCGAGCTCAGGCGGTCACAGATGCCGAGTTCCTGTAACCACCAGGTTCCATCCTCCCCAGGGCTCCTGTGTGTCCCGCAGAGCCCTGTGCCATGCCAGGGAGGAGCGGGGCTGGTGTCAGCACCCGAGCTGCCCTCGCGCCACCACCGCTACAACGGGGACTCCGAGGGCTGCGCCTGGCGAGGCAGAGACAAAGCTGCTCCTCGGGCGGCGACAGCAAAACGCTATTCCCTCCTCCCCGAGCAAACAGTGAATATTAAAAACAGAGACAGAAAAGGCTGATTGTATTGTTTAAATGTGACACCTGCTGGGTTTACAGTGATTTCTGCAGGTATATTACGCAGTTAAAATGATCTGTCTTCTCCATGGCTCTGCTTTGTGGTAAGTAAAGGTGTCCCTATCACTATCAGCCATGGCTTTTTCACATCTTCATAAATCACGTGAAATAGAAAAAGAAAAAAAAAACCACCAAAATAACCTCTACTTGTGTCTCTTCTATTGTGGACTCCCGCGGCTGCGTTTGCAGCCATCCGTGCCCCGTAACGCCGCAGCTGCAGCGGCCGCCTGCGCGGAGCCGCGGGTGCCTGCGTGGGGCCGCGGGGGCCTGCGCGGGGCCGCGGGTGCCTGCGCGGAGCCGCGGGCTGCGGCTCCTCTGCTGCCTCGGGCCAGCGGCACGCGCCAGTGCGCTGCCCTGCAGCCCGCGGGCTGCCCCAGCCGCCTGCAATGAAAGACTGCACATCTTCAACCAAGGTAAGCAGCTTCGCGTTTCCACCTCTGCAGGTTTTGATTGGAATTCTGATATACCCTGTTTAGCCCAATTTCTGAGCAAGAATCCATGGCTTCCCAAACAAAACTAAAAGAGAAAGCAAGCTAAGCAAATGTAAGCAGTTGGGTTTTGTCCCAGACAGAGTTTGATATACACACGTACATATATGAGTGAGCGTATACACGTGTAAAAAACCTCAGCATTCAAATTCTGGTGTGCAGAAGGCAAAAGCACGTGGCAAGGCCTGTGTTAGCAAACGCTTTGGAAAGGGCCATCGGCCTCCAGCAGTGCCACGACTCTCCCTGCAGCACACGGCTCTGCTCCTTCCCTTGCACCGTGCAGAGGAGGGCTATGCAAGGCTGCTGCAGGTGCAGTGCGTCTGCATGGGCATCCTCTCCGGGGTTTAGGGTCCTAAAGCAAACGATAACCTAAAATACTTGGAAATCTATATACAGAAAGCAATCTTAACTAACCAGCGAGTCCGCATTCCCAGCACTGGCTGCAGGGCCCTGACACAAGGTGGATTTTGCTTCCCGTTCACTCACACTCCTGGCATATAAATCCCAGTTATTTGCAAAAGAAAAGCAGCAGATTTCACGCTTAGTGCCAATTATTTAGCTAGCATCGCTAGAACTATTATCTCTCTTCATATGCAGCGCACAAAGAAATACTTCAACAGGATTAAATATTGTCATATTTCACGGGACTGGCTGGGTAAATATTTACAAAGATGGAGAAAAGCAAAGAAATCTCAGAGTTATTGATTTATGTCAAATATTGAGACGCTGGGTCAATCGAGGGATTTAAGCGATGCTTTAAAAACGTTTCTGGCACCATCCTGGAGATTTGTCTGAAACGCTCCCACCTCGCAACACCCAAACAGCTCCATGCAGTTTACAACACTAAGGATTTACAGCTCATTTTCCCGTCTGCTTCTCCGGGACTGTCCCAGTCGCTCCTGCAAGCTCAGGGCGGGCTGGTGCAGCAGGAGCAGTTGGGGGATGTGAATTGTTCAGTGAGAAATACAGCTCGGCCTTCAACCAAAACCAACTGGGAAGGAAACATCCCGACCACGCGGATGCGCCAGTCAGCAGCCAAGCAGCCCCCACCTCGCATAAAATGCAGCCTCTTCCATCAGAAATACCCTAAATCTGCAGTTAAACAAACAGTATTTGAGGCACTGAGAACTGCAGGCCCTGCCTGGTGCCTCCCGCTCCACGTTCTGCGTGTAGGATTTGGGAAAACGGGAGTTTCTATCCAGGTATTTCTGTCTGTCAATAAGTTTGTGCAGCTGCAAAAAGGCTGAGACTTCAGGAAAGTTGCTGCAGCAACAGCAGAGTTTTGCTGCTGCAAAGCACTGAGCGGCCGCTCTCAGCACACCAAGGTCCCCCAAGGTCTCTTGAAAACAGATTGTCTATAAAACAAAGAACAATTTCTAGCAAGTTCTGGAGCTCCAGCTGTAATGCATGGTGGGAGCTCAGCAGTCCAGTTCAACCTGCACCCCAGTTTGCTCTTTCAAGAGGTAGATTTGGACCCTTTGCACTGTGCCCCCAGTAACATAAATTTAGGGACTTTTCCTTGACACATTGACATGAAACTCCAGTTCTGAGCTGACTTTTTCCTGTACCAGGTCCACACTGGCACTCTTGCAAAGGCTCCTAAAGGAAGGTGCAGCCCCAGGAGGCCCTTCCCTGGCCACCACGGGCTGCTCCCTACAAATGGAGCAGGACACGCGACGCAGTGGGTCAAGTGCTCAGCGTGTAAAAACGCCAAGCACAGGGTCAAGAACACGGATGAAAAGGAAGCATTGAGTCAAAACCCGGATAACTGAGAAGAAAAGCCAAGCTAGGCAAGCACAGAGGAGGCAGAATTCAGGTGCAGGTTCTGCTCCTGTTCTTGTGAAAACCAGCAGAAAGGGGCCTGGGGCTTTGCAGCTCCTCACACCCACAGCACCCACAGCCAACGCCAAGCACCAAACCAGGGCTCCCCCTTCATCCTCACGAAGGGGGCTGATGCCCTGAGGGCTCTTATCCTGCTATCAACAGTCTGCAGGGCTACACCCGGCCTTTCAGGACAGCAACATCACCCGTGCAAGCGCAGCCTTGCGTGTTTGGCAAAGGAGCTTCATGGACGGCGAGCGCGCACCATGTGCTGAAGGGCGTCTCAGCTCTCCGTCCCAAGGCTTCAAACCAAACGACTTGCAAGGATCGAGAGCGACAGGCGGAGCAGTTCACAGCGCGATGTCATCCTCGACGGACAAAGATCCGTGCTGAAGCACGGCCGCGTTGTCGTCAGTTTGACAGGAGAGAGCACAGGCTGAACGTGGCACCGACGCACTCATAGACCTCCCCGATGCCTGTTTTGAAACCGTAACTTTTACAAACAAATCTCTCCCTTCCTTTGAACTTCTTCCAGGTCTAAGATATCTTTGCTGTGCTCCTCGCTTGTATTCATCATTAGCTTGCACATAACACTATTCTGTTCCCTCACCTTCCGAGATCATTTTCCCTCTTTACATTGTTGTTGTTGTTCGAATGGACCAAAAGGTTTTCATGCGAGAGCTTTCCTTGAACATAACCTTGGAAAATGGCTGCTGGACTGGACTACGTAGCCTTCTAGGTAAGTTGGGAGCTTTATTTGATCTGTCAGTCCAGTGTCTTCCATAAAGGATAAAAGGACTCCCAAAAACACAAAAATTAGAAGAAACAACAGATCCTAGCTCCCAAATATCTAAAGTCACCACTCCTCAAGCTCAGAAGTATTAGGGAATCTATCTACATCTCCCCCCACATGGAGAGGAAAGTTGACCTGGAGTCAGAATAGAAACCACTGAGGTTCTTTGATACACTGAGCAGAGGCTTAACCAAGGGATGACCTGCAACCCACAGGGCAATGTTACCCTGTTGCTCAAACTCAGGCTTTCCTCTAAAACCCAGCTTACCTCTCAGCAGACTCTGCTACCCTGGGGATGCTGAAGAGTAGTGCAGGAAAGGCGATCCTGGGATGCTGGATACGGAGGGGAAAGAGGGATTTTTCCTCCTGCATCAACACAACGGAGGAGACAATGGGATCCAAAGCAAGTGTTATAATTAGAAGGGAGAAAGACTCTCATTTCTGGAATACAGCAGTCTAAAGACTAAAATAGTTCTGTGTTTAAAACCAAGCTTCTGCTATCGCTATGGAAAACGCTGGCTTGGGGGAGCAGCTGGGGCTGTGCAGGTGCCCACGGCTTCACCGGGGCAGCTCAGAGCCAGGTTTACTCCTCTGCATCCCCCGGGCCTCCCGGCGGGCTCCCTGCTGGAGGATTCCCAGCTCCTAGCCAAGGCCGCTGCCCTGGTCCCAGCCCAAGGCAGTGGTTTATCCAAACCCCTCTGCGTGTGAGAGCCGCTCAGGCAATGGCACCACAGCCGTGGATGGGTTTGAGCGGATCCTGGTGTCCCGGGCGCATTCCCTGTGCCTGGTCCCGGCAGCCCCGCACAACCGGCCGCCTCGATCCTGGTGTCCCGGGCGCGTTCCCTGTGCCTGGTCCCAGCAGCCCTGCACAACCGGCCGCCTCGATCCTGGTGTCCCGGGCGCATTCCCTGTGCCTGGTCCCGGCAGCCCTGCACAACCGGCCGCCTCGATCCTGGTGTCCCGGGCGCGTTCCCTGTGCCTGGTCCCAGCAGCCCTGCACAACCGGCC